>APFE031666410.1:172406-189167 GCA_000404065.3 Pinus taeda
AAAGGTGGTGTGCTGGAATGCGGAAAGGAAGGGCACTTCAGAAGGGAGTGTAAATCTAAAGCTCCTGATAAAGGAAAGGGATCTGATGATGCTCCTTCTGCAGAGGTGAAAACCACCTCAGATGAAGGTGGAGATGTGTACTTGGCTCTTCAAGTACACATGTAGATCTGAGGCATGGTTGATTGACTCAAGTGCATCCTTTCACTTCATTCCCCATAGAGAGTGGTTCTGTGAGTATGAGAAATATGATGGTGGTGATGTTTTCTTGGGGGATGACAGGAAGGCTAGAATCGTTTTTCGTGGAAAAGTAAAGTTGAAGTTGCAAGGTGAAAGGTTTAGAACACTTCCGGGTGTTTTGCATATTCCTACATTAGCCCGAAATCTGATTTCTGTAAGCAAGCTGGATGATGCATGTGTAAAAATAGTGTTCGAGAAAGATACCTGCAAGATGGTTCCGGGAGCACTGCTATTGATGCAGGGAGTTCGGATTGGAACTATATACAAGCTGCAAGGTAGCACTGTTGTTGATGGGTGCAACAACTCTGTGGTTCCTGAAAGTGGAGCAGAAAATCTAGTGGTCTCTAGAGAGAAGACCATGTTGTGGCATCAAAGGCTTGGACATATTGGAGAGAAGGGCCTTCGAATACTTCGTAAAGGTATGGTAGAAGGTATGAGTAATAGCTCTCTGGATTTTGATTTCTGTAAAAATTGTATATATGGGAAGTAGAATCGGGTGAGTTTCCCCTCTGGTGGTAAAAGGGTGAAACATATATTAGAACTTGTGCACAGTGATGTGTTTGGACCTGTGAAGGTTCCATCACTAGGTAAGTTTGTGTACTATGTATCATTTATAGCTGACTTCTCAAGGAAACATGGATATATTTCCTTAAGAAGAAATATGAAGTTTTTGACAGGTTTAAAGAATTTAAGGCTTTGGTAGAAAACCAGATAGAGAAGGAGATAAAGGTGTTGAGGACAGATAACGGTGGAGAGTTTTGCAGCAAGGAATTTCAAGAATTTTGTAAGAAGTGTGGTATAGAATGGCAGAAGACTACTCCATACACACCTGAGAAAAATGGGGTTGCAGAAAGAATGAACAAGACGTTGATGGAAAGGGCAAGAAGCATGCTTAGTGGTGCCGGGTTAGGACAAGAATTCTGGGTAGAGGCAGTGGAGACAACATGTTACTTGGTCAACAAATCACATTCATCAACGTTGGAGGATAAGACTCCACAAGAGGATGGTTTAAAGGGTTATAAGCTTTGGAACCCAGTAACAACGAAGGTTGTGTACATCCGAGATGTGGTGTTTTGAGAGGTGAAATATGTTATTAAACATGAAGTCCAACCAAAGGAACCTGAGAAGATAGAGTTTGAGCTTAAGGAGGAAGAATCAGACTCTACAACAGAGGAGGAATCAAAAGATGAAGAGCCAAACTCCGGGTGTGAGAAGATCAGTTCGAGAAAGAAGGCAACCAAAAAGTTATAGTCCATCTGATTTTTGTTCAAATTTTGCTTTATCTATTACTGACGATGATCCCAGAACTCCGAAGGAAGCAGTAGATTCAAAGGACGGAAAACTCTGGAAAGAAGCCATGGTTGATGAAATGGCATCTTTGCACAAAAATGAGGCTTGGGATCTGGTGGAGTTGCCAGCTGGAAGGAAAACCATTGGTATCAAATGGGTGTTCAAGAAGAAGACAAATGCAGAAGGAAAGGTGGAGAAATACAAATCTCGGTTGGTAGCAAAAGGTTACTCATAGGTGCTAGGAATTGATTTTCGTGATATTTTTTCTCCTGTTGCCAAGGTAACTTCTATTAGATTACTTTTATCTGTTGTTGTTGCTTTTAATTTTGAGGTAGAACAGATGGATGTGATGACAACATTTCTTCACTGGGATCTGGGAGAGGAAATCTACATGAAGCAACCTGAAGGCTTTGCGGTGAAGGGTAAGAAAGAACTGGTATGAAAGTTAAATAAGTCTCTGTATGGGTTAAAATAGTCACCAAGGATGTGGTATCATAAATTTGATACATTTATACGGGGATTTGGCTTCACCAGAAGTAAAGCAGATCACTATGTGTATTTTAAATTAATTGGTGACCATGTTATTTATCTGGTCTTGTATGTGGTTGATATGTTGCTGGCTGGAAATGACAAAGAAATTATCTAGGATTTGAAGACCCAATTGTCCTCCAAATTCGACATGAAAGATCTTGGTGTTGAAAACTATATTTTGGGCATGGAAATTAAAAGAGATCGGGCAAAGAGGAAGCTCTGGTTAAACCAGAGGAAGTATGTTGACATAATACTACAGAGGTTTAATATGTAGGATAGTAAACCGGTGAAGGTTCCTGTTCTTGTAGGTGTGAAGTTATCTGTTGAACAGTGTCCCAAGACACAAGAAGAGGAAGAGGACATGTCCCGTGTTCCATATGCAAGTGTAGTTGGTAGCCTGATGTATGCAATGGTCTGTACTAGACCAGACATTTCACATGTAGTTGGAGTATTGAGCAGGTTTATGTCAAAACCAGGAAAGGAGCATTGGACAACAGTGAAGGCGGCTTTGAGGTATTTGCATGGCACTAGCGATTATGGTTTGTGCTACCAAGGAAGACTGGGATTAGACAGAGTGTTGGATATTGATGGCTTTGTTGATGCAGACTAGGTTGGAGATCTGGATCAGAGAAGATCTACAAGTGGGTATGTGTTTAACCTATTTGGAGGTGCAGTTAGTTGGATGAGTAAGAAACAATTTGTAGTGGTACTATCAACTACAGAGGTAGGATACATGGCAGCCACTCATGCAAGCAAGGAAGCAGTTTGGTTGCAGAGATTGTGTTCAAGTATGGGGTTAGTATAGGGAGCTATAAGGATACATTGTGATAGCCAAAGTGTAATTTTCTTGGCAAATAACCCCGCATATCATTCAAAGACAAAGCACATTGATATTCAGTATCACTTTGTGAGGGATATGATAGAAGAAAAAAGGTGTTGCTGGTAAAGGTGGACACTTTGAAGAATATTGCAGATGCATTGACAAAGTTTGTGAGCTTTGAGAAGTTGTCTTGGTGTAGAGAGAAAATGGGTATTTCAGGGCTAGAAAAATGACTAAGCTCTCTTGTGGGCCCCCGTGGAAAGAAAACAACAAGTGGGAGAATGTTGGGTTGTGCTATATTCTTTCAACGACTAGCCCACGTAGTTAACCAGGGGGTTAGAGGGGGCCAGAGCCCCCTTTCATTGCGCTGATTGTGTACCGTGGGGGGTCACGGGGGGTTTGAGGCATACCTATAACCCCACTTTATGGGGTCCTTGGCAACACCTCGGAAAATTTTGGTTTTGGAACCTATGTTAGGTTGAGCGGACCCACCTATGGTTTTGTGCATGTTTTTCACACTTGGTTTTGGACGCGATGGTTTTCATCCCATGGTTTTGGACGCGATGGTTTTCGGTCCATGGTATTGGATGCTTTGGCATGTATAAATATGTATTGTAACATTGAAAGGAATATAATGAAAAATCAAGCTAGTAGTCCCAGTTTTGCGATCCATGGGAAAATCCTTGTGTATATGTGTTTTATGTGTTATGCTCTCGCATTGTTTATTTTCTGTGTTTTAGAATTCGTATGCAAGTACTTTTTGTACGGGGTTAAAACCTACATAATTGGGACTTCTTACCAGGGAGATCCCCTTGACATGTTGGAGGGTCCAGCACCGTCAACACCCCCCAACCCCAAGAGAAGGAATAAGGAGAAGGGTAACCAAAATTAGTAACCCCAAGGTAACTAAGGCAATCAAGGTTGATAAATTAATTCCCGAAGGGTGACCATCCTAATCTCGTAACCCAGTAATAGGGTGGAAACCCCAAGTAGAACAAGGATCTTAGAACAAATAAACTGTGTTCCTGTTGTGGATTTTTTTTCCATTATACTCATGAATGTACTCTTTTACCTTAGATGTGTTAGGTATGGGAAGCTCAAGCAGCTGCCTCTAAAAGATCTTATCCCATTTCTACACCTCATCCACCTCTTGCTTCATCACAAATGACAATTTTTACAACCCTTTTCCTCATCAAGGATATGTGGTTTCCCAACCCACACAAAGTACTACATCCCCTCAACCTTCACAATCTAGCCCAAGCAATTACCAAATTCTCATGATGGATTCTTAAGAAGTCAACCTCCAGACTTAGTCGCACTAATATGACAATCCTCCTAATAAGTTAGCGACTGAATCCCAACCCAAAAATTTCATTGAACCCCTATTATCACTAAATGGTACCTTACATATCCCTCATCCTAAGGTAGAGGTCCATCCCAAGATCGCAAAAGGTCCATTACGTAAAAATGTTTCTTCTTCTAAAGATGCCCATACCTATAGTATAGTAGATGACTTGGCGTAGTTTTTTTCTACCATGTCAATGCTCTAAGTCCTCCAAATGAGCCCATCCTAATCGAAAGCTCTACAATTTTCTTTGGGAAATATGGATCATTCTTACGACCATTTTATTTTCTTTGATGTTAATAAAGAAAAACATCTCCCCCTACCTTCATTCTTTATCTTTTAGATACGGTCTCCATAAAAAATTGTCACTATTTAGAGGTGTATAATATATGAAGGTGCCTCCACATGTGTGATGGCCACTAGTTTTTGGAAGCAACTTAGTTCCCCTGACCTATCACCATCCACTATCACTCTTCCTATTTTGTATGGTCACTCCTCGCAACCACTTAGTTTATATCGCAATTACCCCATCACTACTGCTGGTAAAATGGTCTTTATTGATATCATATTCATTGACACCCCTTTAGATTATAACATATTTTTAGGTCGTAGTTACACCTATTCCATGTTAGCTATCATATCCTCTATCTTCCACAATATGTTCTTCCTTCATAATGGAAATATAGTCACTATCGATCAATTGACTTACTATGACCCTCAGTCTCAGACCTCTCCTTAGACCACTATTTCATGAATGACTGAAAATATGACCACCCCTACCCTAACCGATGTTTCCCCCAAGGTCAATAAATATTCCACGTTGCTTTGCGCTTACTAAACCCCACTGCCTACTCCTTCTGAGCCTAGCTCTTCGAGTGTTTGAATTCTTCAAGCATCACAAGCCACTAGCAAGCGGGCTGGTATGCCTTCTCATAATTAACTCCTTCGCAACCCCTTTCTCTAGACTCAACTCATCCTTCAATGATAATTCCTCCAAGTTAGTTCCCTTCTGCTGGTATCTCCCCCAGTCCTTTCTAGCCATGGACCATACCTATAGGTTTCAACCACCCATGAGTAGTTCCCGCAAGTCATTACCTCTTTGATCATATACCTTTCTTATTTCTACCACCAGGAATATTTTCTACCCCTGTCATGGCTATGTTGGGTCTTCCTAAAATTACTTTGGGGATCCCATTCTGGTACATTGATCCTCCTGCATACACTCCACCCAACCAGCTCAAACCTTATACAACTTTGACTTTAGTTAAACTCGTTGTTCCCTCCCCTTCCTTTTCTTTAGTTCCACAGCAACCTCAACAGGAAGCCACTCATATTGTGAAAGCATATGGTGAAGGGGTTAAAGCTTAGAAAACGGGAAAAAAATACAAGGTACCCCAAGAAACCCCCACTCCTCCTAAACCTCCAAATCATTCTCCTCCATGTTATTTGGCTGATGTTTTTTGGAATTCCACCAATAATTGTCTTGAGCTCCCTCATATTAAGAAAGTGGTCACTAATACTTTTCCCGACCCTAACATTCCTCAGGTCCATGTTACCTTACCTGATTCTGCCAAAAATAATGAAACCTTACGCACAAATCACCCTTGTGCTTTATGTGATAAGTATGGACATTACTACCATCACTGTCCCCATCTAGAAGATTTTAGTGATACACTTCAAGTGCTTCGCGATTTATATGTCGCTCATAGTGACGCCACTTCCACTCTACCTACGGGTCCTAGGCCTAATTATTTTCTAGGACAGGAGGTTTCTTAACCCACTATCATGATTCCCCCTCCTAATGTCAGATGCCAGATAGTTCTGCCCCTATTCTCTACCTATCATCATCCATGGGATCAATCTATTTGGACCCTTTCAGAGTATCCTATTGTGCTTCTTTCAAACCTTGTTAAGAAAAAATTTTGGTCTCAACATCGATAGATGACATATCTATTATTCATACATCTATCCCTTCCGACGATGTGCATGTGAACCTTGTCCCCCATGAAGATGTCTTAGGTAGTTCCTCTTCATCATGTGGTCCCTCTTCCTCCCATCCTCCCATCTTTCATTCTGATGAAGACATCATGGAAGCCATGACTACCCCTAATTACCCTTGGGATGATATGCACCATTGTGCGTACTTCCTTCTACAACAAACCCATGATCAATGTGTTTTGGAGTATAAATACTTCATCCATGGTGAGGTTGATTGGTTCCAAAACCCCATTCTTGCACCATATTCTTTTGAATAAGGAAATATCGCTAACATCTCCCCTGCCATCAAAATCAACATTTCCAATAAAACAGGGGTTGAATAAAATATCACCATGGGGGCACAACGCACACTGGAAGAAATTAAGGTTTACACTAATTTATTCAAAGAATTTCATGATGTTTTTGCCTAGTCCTATTATGTGATGTCCAAACTTAACCCCACTATTGTTGAACACCATACCAACACATGGCTCAATGCCATTCCCATATGCCAAAAGAAAAGGCCTATCCATCCTTCCAAGTGTGATGTTATTAATGTTGAAATCGACAAGCTCAAGAAGGTTGGTTTCATTTATCCTATTGAATACATCACATGGGTGTCTAATCTTGTTCCCATTCTAAAGAAATAAGGCATCATTCATGTCTGTATGGAATTTCGTGATATGAATAAATCTTGTACCAAAGACAATATCCCAACACCTTTCATAGACCAAATCATTGAAAAGTGTGTGAGACTTGAGATCCTTTTCTTTATGGATGGATTTTTGGGGTACAGTCATATTCATATCCGCTTTGTCAATTAACTTAAAACTTCCTTTACTATTCCATGGGGAACATTTTCTTATAGGTTCATGCCTTTCGATTTAAAGAATGTTTGGGCCACTTGTCAACATGCCATTTCCTAGTGTTATCATGACCTAGTTCATTTATCATTATGTATCTTGATGATCTCACTGCTCATTCCAAGCTTCGGTCGCAATACCTTGTTGATTTTCCTACCATCTTCCTTCGATGTCACAAGTATAACATTCTCCTCAATCCCCTTAAGTGTGTCTTTTTCATTCCAATTGAATGGATTTTGGACTTCATTGTGTCCAAAGATGGTATCACCCTTGACCCTCTCAAATTTCAATCCATTCTCGAACTTCCTCTTCCTCACACCCTTACCCAATTACAGAGCCTCTAAGGCAAAGTCAAATTTCTTCACCTATTTGTTCTTGATTATGCCACCACTACTTATGGGTTTCTTAGACTCCTTCACTCTAACATTACATTTGTTTGGGATGATCAATCTCAATAGTCTTTTTATGCCCTCAAATGTGCTCTCACTTTCGCTCCCTTGATTAGCCCACCAAAATTTGAGAGGGAATTCATATTCTATATCTCAACTCCCACCTATTCGGTTGTCAGAGTATTAAGGAAGATGGAACTGGCAATGAGCGTGCCATCTATTATGGATCTAAGAACCTTAATGGTCCCCCTCTGTCCTATTCCCATGAAGGAAATTTGGCCCTGGTCGTTGTGTTACCTATCCAAAAACTTCATCATCATATCCTTACACATGCCACCAAGGTTGTGACTAACTCTAACCCCATGGCTTTCCCATTTAGTCAGCATGTCATCGACGAGAAGTATCCCCACTGGATTGTTTTACTCTAGGAATTTGATTTGGAAATTTTCACGCCTAAGAGTAAGAAATGTTTAGCCCTTTCTAAATTCATTTATGGCTTTCTTAATAGTTCGCTATATCCCTCGGTAAATGATGACCTCCCAAATGAACACTTGTTCACTATAACCTCGGATGATCCTTGGTATGGTATCAACCTAACCTATTTGTGAACCTGAAAATTCCCCCCCCCCCCCCCCCCATCTCAAATGTGATGATTGATGATGGATTTGAAATTAAGCCCCTCTCTATCTCCTCATTGGTGACGATACCTATCTTTGTGATGTCGAAACTTTCCTTCATTGTTGTCTCATCCATTATGAAGCTGAGTAAGTGCTCAATGCCTACCACAGTGGCACTTGTAGTGGTTATCTCTCTGGAATGGCCACTACCGAAAAATCATGCGTTCTAGATACTTTTGGCCTTATCTCTTTAGTGATTTCATTGAGGAAGTCAAACACTACCCCAATTGCTAATGATATTCCCCAAAGGCTCGAACTTAACTTGCTCCCCTCCATCTTATCATCACAACCAATCATTTCTATAAATTGGTTATTGACTTCATGGAGTGTTAACCTCCATCTGCTAATAAACATAAGTATATTAGCGTGGCAGTTGAATATTTCACCAAATGGGATGAAGCCATACCTACATTCAATAACACCTCAACTACTCCAACCTTATGTTGAATTAAATAGAAACAAGAAATGTTAAAAATAGCATATAAAAATTCCAATTTAATTTGTCTTTGAATTAAATTGTAATTCTTTTCTCATAGCAACTTGTAATAGTTAAACTAAGTGAAGTTGACTTAGTTAACTTAGGAATTTCGAGTTGGAAGTCTATCTAGAGTCATGTAAGTGTAATCCCTAAGTTTTAGGGGTCCAAATTGAGTTTGTTGGAGTTGTAATTGGATAACTCAATCTAACTTTTGGAGGAACTAGTAGAGGTCTAGTAGTGGAGTAGTGCACTAGTGCATCACCAGTACCACACCAATTAACTAAAGATTCACTCATAAATAGCTCATGCATGTCAGTTCATAGAAAGACCCAGTTGAGATTAGCTTCAGGGACATTGTACTATCAGCTGTATGATTTTCTGAGTTTTACAGATGGTGCATGCAGTCAATTGAGAGCCTAAGTTTGGATTGTGTAGTTATGGATGAGCAATTTCCACATTAAATAGAGGCTAATTCCTCTAATAATTGCACAAGGAAGTAGGGGCTTGGAAGGTAACAGAATAGGCTAAGTGTTGGCTTGAGATAGCTTGTGAGGAGAGAGTTAGATAATACTTGTGTAGGGATTATTCTAGTGAAAACACGCATTGTATTTTATTCTCAAATCTTCTGGTTAATGCAATATAGATAGTCAGAGTTTTGAGCAATTACTTTCCCCAGAGAAATACTATGTTATGTGTCATTGATATTCTTCCTCTTTCTGATTATTTTTTTTCATCAACCATTATTGGTTTCCACTGTAAAGAGTAGAGTAGATTGTTTTCTTATGTTTTAGTATATCACATGAGTTGTTGAATCTAAAAGTAAAAATCTACACCTTATTCTTCTTTAACTATGTAATCACTTGATTTAGAGTTCTTAAACAATTAGTTTTTGACCATAGCCACAACTTCGAAGATGAGGTTTTGCATGAGCTATCTTCACTATTGGGATTTGAACACTAATATTCATCATCTTATTACCCCCAAGGAAATGGATAAGTTGAAGCTATCGATAGAATCCTTAAAACCATGCTTCAACAGATGGTAAATAAACACAAGACCAACTAGCATCTTATTCTCTTTCCTGCATTGTGGGCCTATAGAAATGTCAAAACCACCACTAGGTTTAATCCTTTTCACCTATTTTATGTAAAAGGGACAATCTTATCGATTGGGTGTGAAATCCCCTCCCTCTACCTTGTTGTGAAACTCCTCCTAGACACCCCACCTCTACAACTACATGATTGTGGTCAACATAGAAAAGGCATTTAGATCTTATGCTTTTCATCTAGGAACAAGAGGAGGGGTCCACCACACCATTTTTCCTCTCTTCACTCAAATATCCACCTATGTCCATCAAAAATACCCATTTTCACACCTTCTTCCATCATTTCCACAACAACAGAGGCTTCTAATCCTTGTCCTTAGATTTATCATGAATATCAATTCTATTGGAGGCTTTATCTGAAGGATGATGTGATATTAGAAGGGTTATGTGAATGCTATAGGAAGACACACAGTCTTGTAGAAGTTTTCATAGACCCTACAAGACCACAGTAGGAAGCCACCGGTCAATGGAAAAGATCAATTTTTTTGACCTGCCTATCATCATTTCACTTTTCTTTTTTCCATCATGACCTTCACTCACCAATCCCAAAGAATAAGGTTATCTCCCATCATTCTAATAAAAAAACACATAAAAAGGTTCTAGACAATGTTGTAGAATCTATCAAGCCATCTTGTTGTATTTTCTACTCCATTTCTTCAAAACTCCATCATTTTGATACTTCGTGGAAAGATGTTTTCTACACCTATAGGGTACCCTATAAGATCCTATAGGATCACTTCTAGATTTTGAAAAGACAAAGATACAATTCCATGAGGTTACTCCAACATAATTAAGTTTTTTTGCACCTACAATACATCCTATAGGGTGCTATAGGATCACCACTAGCATGGAAAAACATGATCTTGATTTCAGAGAATAATGCACCATCAAGAGAAAGAACTTGAGCACCTGTTGGACCTCCTATAGGGTGCTGCAAGATCATCATCAGAGCAGAAGAAGCATGCTTGTAGCATATCAAACACAACTATTTACAAAGCAGTAAAACCTTGAAGCACAATACCACAGATACAACACTCGAAAGTGCATTTGATCACCTAGGAAACAACAACACCTGATTTCAAGAGCACCTGCATGAAACATAAAGGACTTGCATCATCGAAGTTTGAATCAATGGAAAACATAAAATTATTATATTTTTCTCAAAAATTGTAAGAAGCAAGGGATACAAGACAATTACCTCTCATATCATTCTAAATAATAGCTTCATCTATGTCCAAACATTCCATGCAAGCATCACAAGATCAACACATCAACTTTAGAACCACCAAAGGCAGCTTCAATAGTCATATCAATAACCTCAATATCACTTAAGAAAACACATCAAGGGTAAGTCTCAAGTATGCAATCCTCTAATATTTCCTATGAACCTATTTTAGCTTGAAAATCATCGCAAGTGTATGAAGGAAAAGTTTTTTTACAGCCAAAATTAGTAGCAAAGAAACTTTGGCCTTATCTAACAGTTAACTTCACTTTTCCACCAAGACACCCACATATGTGGGAGAGGAACAAGACAAAAGGGAAAAAATACTTCAAAAGGTAGAATGTTATAAAGGAGTGTGAAGGGGTAGGTGGGTCCAACTCAGTTAACTCAAAGCACTGTGAGTTTATTTTGCATGCAATGAAAAAGAGAAACAAATTGAAAAAATAATAAAAAAACCAAAACTAAAAAATAAAAAGGTGGACCCACCACCTCTTGGCATGCAAAGATTAGTTTCTATAGGATTCAGGCTGTGTGATACATTATCAGAACACGCTATTATAGGTTCTGAACAAGCTACTACATGATTAAGATAGTCTTCTACAAGAATCTAACAGAGTACTACATGAAGTAAATTTTGCCCAGCAAAACCACTAGAGCCTTGGGAAGCAAGGAAATATTCAAAGCAAATGACAAGGGTGATGAGCCCCAGTATTGCAACAAGAATGTTGCAACTCCTATGACTACCAACCTAAAGTATCAACCCAGGTTTTTTACAAAATTAACATGTGTCGGCGTTGTTGTGTAGCATGCAATATGTCCTTTCATTGATCTAATGAAGTGAATGTCATAAAATCTAACCTAAACTAGTTGCAGAAATAAACCATGCTACTCTAATTGAAAACAAACAAAATCAATTATTCTACTTGCAAAATGGAAATCATTAATGAAATTGAAAATTTATTGGAAAGAATAAATTTAATCTACAACACATAACCATGAAATTCAGAAACTATGTCTATTTCACTTGCATCGAAGAGTTTCGAACATGAAAATTGCTTCCTACCTCTATTTGTTGTTTTGTGCTTGAAGTGGAGTAAGGAGGGATCTAGAGTGGTCCTTAGGTCTCCCTAATCATGGATTTAGATCCTAGGGGTAATTATTCATCTAGACTAATTCAAAGTTGCAGTGGGGATCAAAATTGGTGAAGGAAAGTGATGCTACAGGTTTCCTATAGGCAATTTCTACAAGAGGTCTGTAATGCTATAGGAGCAAAGATATTTCTAAATTCCCAAGTAAATAAAACTCAAATGGGATGGAATTTATTATTATTATTAATTAGGATGTCCTAGGTATCCATTCTAAGTGGAATCACTCCAAAATACCCTTGTTAACACATGCTAAAAAATAGTAGAAAATTAGTACTCTAAAAACTAGAAATTCAAGAACTAGTTAGCTAGTTAACCTATCAAATGCTTAACCTAATCAAATGAAAATTCAATGGGGTGAATTGTGTTATTACATTTAGTTTTTTTATGACTTAATCCAAGTGGAATAAAATCAAATGAAGCTCATTAAAATGTTCTAAAAAATAGCAGGAAATTACTACTATTTTTCTATAAGGGACTTATAGAAATTCTAGATTTATGAACTAATAAACCAATCCAAGTAGCTCAACGTTGAAGATGAATTTTAAAAGTTTTTCGAAGGATGAATCATTATTGTGACTCTATGAATAACCTAGAAAATAACTTACTTCAACCATTTAACCCAATCCTACAACAAAAGAAGCATCAATACTAAATGCAAAAATAGGAAAAACAATAATAAGAGATGCATGTGAATAAGAAATGAAGAGAAAATTATAAAAAAGGGCTTTGAGGCCCTTGGGATGGCCAATCCTAGGGATACTCATATTCCTATGATTGAGACCAAGATTTAGAAGCTAAAAATGACACCAAACTTCATTATTTGAATCAATCCAAATACATCCCTACTAGAAATGAAAGTGGAGCTACAGAAATACAAGTTTTATCCTCAAGAAGACTAAAGAATACATCCCCTACAGGAAAATTTTGATTTGGTACTTATAAAAAATGATGAGGAAAAATTCTCCATGAAATAAGGAATATTTCTCCTCGAAAATCTTTCAAATAGTGGATATGGTTCCCAATACTAGGAATTTGCATTAAATGGCAGAGAACACAATCCTAGATTTCCTCAATCACTGGAGCTCTAGAATTTGTGCAAAAATTTCATAATATCCTATTGATTTATTATCCAATATTGATCCTCCTATAGTAAGGAGAAAGTCTCTAGATTATCTACTCCTCGAAATCTTCATAATCTGCCCAACATTCTCACAATATTCTTCAAAATAAATAATGCACATAATATCAATCATATATAAACCTTCCTAAGAACACATTAATAAAAAAAAGAACATTATTAAGTGTAGAAGGATATGTTTAATATATCCTTCAAGTGCCTAAGAAAGGTTAAACAGACCTTAATTTGTGTCTAATTTAGAAGCCCATCATACCCCCCTACTGAAACTATTGCTCATTCTCTGAGAAACCTATCCATCTTCCTTCCCTATTGTTCTTCATGTATGTTGGCCTATTTCATTCTTTGTTTGTTGGACCATGTGCTGCTCCTCCTGCTTCTCTTCTTGCTACTCTTCTATTTGCACTTCTTCCCCTATCTTAGTTTCCCATGGAAATTCTAATGCAAGTTTAGGTTGATGCTTTCTCTTAGGTGATTCTTCAATTGTAATGGTTTCTGTTTGTGAGGGAAACACCTTCCTTTTGGTTTGTCTTCTTGGAATTCCTCTGGAACTTCTCCTTGTGAAAATAAGGCTTTCTTGGCATCCATTACCTCGTTACTAATTTCATTCTCATTGGAGTCCAGGCCTCTTACTGCTGATACAAATCATTTGCCATGAGACGTCATATTATCCATCACATTCTTATGAACACACTTAATTATCAATCTAAATTATCTTTGCTCATTAGATTCTAGAATTTAAAACACGTAACGGAGATCTCTTTCTTCTTACATAGGGTTAAATGATGGTCAATAAAGTGAAGTAATAGAAAGGAATGATGTGATGACTACATTGGTGACTTGTATACCTTTCACCCATGGAGAATTTACCATGTCTGTAGCAAATCCTTTGATGCTCTATTGTGTTTCTTTGTACCTTGTAGCAATTAATTAATCATTATTCAACACCCTAGTAGAACATTTTTTCTCTTATAGCCATTTTTTAACTTCCTGTAGCAACTTTTTTCCTTCTTGTAGCAAATTTATCCTTGTTGTAGAAAATATGTTCTTCCTTTAGTAGTTATGTCCTCCTAT
This sequence comes from Pinus taeda, assembly GCA_000404065.3. NCBI lineage: Eukaryota > Viridiplantae > Streptophyta > Pinopsida > Pinales > Pinaceae > Pinus > Pinus taeda. The sequence continues at coordinate 186,698 of APFE031666410.1, forward strand.
AGCAACTTTTTTTGGTTTGTAGAAACCAACCCGAATCTTGTAGCAGTTACTCCTTACACGTCAGGAGGTGGTGGGTCCACCTTTTTATTCTTTTATTTTTATTTTTATTGATTTTTTTCCATTATATTTTTCTTTTTTCAATTTTCTTTTCCTTTTTTTGCACGCAAAATAAACTCAAAGTGCTTTGAGTTAACTGAGTTGGTCTCTAGCTCATTTTTGAACTCCATGATAACATCCCACTTTCTTAAGAATTTTTTCACTTTTGTCTCATTTATCTCCCACGCGTGTGGTTGTCCTTTGGAGAAAAGTTAATTGAATCTCTAGATAATATTGAGGCTTCCTTCTATTAATTTTGGCTATAAAATACCTTTTCTTCTCACACTTTTAATGTTTTCTCAAGCTAGAATAGGTTCGAGGGTGAGGTTAGAGAGTTGCATACCTGTGCCTTATCATGAGTGTTTCTTTTTGTGTACAATGTTGTTGTAGTTGTGGAGGTTATCTTTGATGATCCTAAAGATACATGTGATAATATGTTGGAGGTCCTGTTGAGGTTTGGAAATGTCCTGACTCAACATGGCAAGAACTGCCTGGTCGGAGTCCTGATTAAACTCTTTTCCATTAGGTAGTCCTGATTGGAATTTTGGGACCATTTTACCCTTTACAAGGTGATGATCCAACGAATGGAGGCTTGATTTGAAGAAAACATTTTTTTTGTGTTTTTGAAAATATGAATAAAACACAGTGAATAAAGCCTACTCTAAATGAAATTCTACCTCTATGCTACTGATTTATATACAAGCCTAAGCTAATACTTATGTTCATGGAAATAAAAGATAGATACTAAATTCACTAATTGACTATTAATGGAAAAACTATTATCGATACCATAACTGCAAATACAAAATCTAAAGTGTTTCCAAGAATATTCAAAATGGATTAATCTAATGATATGTACATGAAAAAAAGGAAACCATTTGCAAGATATAAATTTAACAAAGGATTGCTATGAATTCTCCTGCAACAAGAAAATAGCATTACATAATATGCAATGAGCTTAAAACGACTTGCATTATTCATACACATATCATTAATATCATGTAAGTATGTGTTGAGAATTGGAAACAAGAAATTCCAGCTTAATTTTTCCTTGAATTAAACTGTGAATTAAATTCAAATTATATTCTCATAGCAACTTAAAATAGTTAAATTAAGTTTATTAAACTTAATGAGCTTAGGAAATTTGAGTTGGAAGTATTTCTATCGTCATGTGTATGTTCTCCCTATTTTGTAGGAGTCTAGTGTGAGTTGTAAAATAGAGGCCTAGTTTCATGAGTCAGTTTAGTTAAATTAATTCTCAAATGGATTGAGAGAACTAATAGTGAGTTAACAAATAGTGGTGTCAATAATGAACTCCACTAGTGCTACTCTAGTTAAATGAATATTTACTTATCAGAAACTCATGCATGTCGATTTTGAGAAAGACCCAGTTGAGACTAGAGTGCATGGATAATGTACTATTTGTTTTAGATTTTTTCTAAGTTGCACTGATAATACATGCATTATGGAACTGATCCTTAAGGGATTGCGCAGTTTTTAGAGGCTTTATTTCCCTTTAAATACAAGCTTAGGAATTACGCATTGGAATAGAGACTTGGAGAGCTTGTGAAGAGGCTAATATTTGAACTTGATCTTTCTTATGAGTTGGAGATTGAATTTGTTGACTGTTGGGATTGTTCAAGAGAGAAAAAGCATTGTATTTTCATCTTGATTTTCTAGATTAATACAAAACAGATAGTGGGGTTTTTAGTTGTGGCTTTTGTTAGCACCTAAATCCGCCTTAGGCTGAAGGAAGGAAAAATTAAGGGTAACCACAAACCACGCTTAGTCTGGTAGCTAGCCCTATCAGAACAGGAGAGAGCTCTCTCTGAGTCACGCTCAGTGAATAGATAAACGAAATGGTCTGAGATGACTTATAGTGAGATATTGTTCTTAGGCTAGTAAATAATTATGGATACAAGAAGCAATTTTTATGAATGATCGTGTTTCTGGGATGGTATGGGACCAATGGACAACAATGAGCAGAGGATGAAATACAAAGGCACAGATTACTTCGTGAGGCAAGACAAGCGGAAAGTCTAGCAATTTAGTTTGAAATAGCGTGGAATGGAGAGATTTATTAGGAGGGTGAAAAGGGCATGGGCAACATGAATCCTTTTCAATAGAAGAAGAACACTAAACATGAAATTTTCCCACAAGCAGAGCAATAAAATTGAATTCTACCTTATCTAACTTAGAAAATTTCACTGGAAATGAATATGAAATGAAGTATGAAACATAACGCAATACATATGAAACATAAGAGACACATTTGCTACACTCACAACCACATGAATCTCATGAAACAGAGTCGCTACCTTTCATTAATCCTCTGTCAAAATATACAATGAAGAAACAGAGTTTCTTTCCCACA
>APFE031666410.1:189472-305856 GCA_000404065.3 Pinus taeda
GAATGCCCAAGGGTTGGGGAGTTACTCGAATCATTACAAAATGGAGGTGGAAAGCCAACCATTAGCTACAGGTGCAACATTACAAAGATGACAAATGGCTTGGGTGACTGTTTGCCTTCCTTTGCCACTTGGATAGAAGCCAACTTGGAGTGAAAATACTTTAAATTCTAGCTTAGGTGCTGAAAATGTGAAATGGTAGATGAGAGGGCCCACTTGGAGAAGTCTCGAATCGAAATTTCGCAAAACGGAGGTGAAATTGGCCTTTTTCCCTATATGCACCACGCCACTTTCTATATGTGTTGCGCCAATTTGGAGCCTATTTTGAGGTACTTGTAGGAGTCCAAAATGTGCCCAAATGTGTTTGTTAGAAATCCTATCTTGTTTACTTTCCAACCCAAGTGGTATTTCTGAATTTGGTGCTCATTTGCCCCTCCAAATATTCATTCTCCCAAGACTGCTTCCTGTGTGTCAGAGAGGCCATTTTTTGGGTGTTTTTGACCTCCTGGAGACTCAAATCATGCCCAAATTTCTTGTCCAAGAACTAGTAGTCGTTATTTTGCATGCTGAATCCAAAAATGGAAGCCATTTCCAATTTGGAGGTCCCAAACCTAAGTGTCGCGTCAGTGGAGTGGCGCACAAGGAGAAAAAACTTGTGTTTTGACCAAAAAACTACCATATGACCAAATTTGCCCCAAATTTCTTGAAATTTGGGCTGGATGTTCTTTAAGAGGCACTATGTTGGGCCACAGAAGCTTTAGCCAAGATTTGAAGTTGATCTTTCGCTTTTTCCTCTTTTGCCTCTTTTGTTGCTTTGCTCAATTTTGCCTTCAAGCTCCTTATCCGGGCCTTTGCACTCATGTTTCGTGTCGTGTAATGATAAACCATCCTCCTCAGTATGGTTTTGTCTCTGTTGGACTTTTCCAGTAGTCTCTCCAGGTGTATGTTGATCCGCTCTAGCCAGGACTCACGGTCATTGTTGATCTCTTGCTCCAAGGTAGTGAGCTCGATCCTCCGTTGCTGGGTAGCTTGTCGATTCTCAAAGATGTTTTGCAGCCCCATGATCTCATGCTGGTCCTCAAGCTATTTGTTCCTCTACTCCAAATACTTGATGATCCATTTGGCCCTCTCCACATTGAGTGACAAGTCTTGGATCTCCGTGTTCTGCTCCTGAATGGTCATCCTAAGTCGGGCACTCTCCACATCTACATCATCATCTTAAATGAGGATGAAATCGGCCTCCTGTTCACCTGATGGCCCCTCATCATGCATGGGCTTCTTTCCCTTGTCCTGTACCTGTGTACTCAATGCCAGAAGCGAGGCCCCTTCCACCCCGGGTGGAGATCACACTCGCTTTGCTGCTGCAAACAAGTGCCTACTGCCGCTCTGTTATGTCATGAATATTGGCATAGTCGTGGTCTCATGGTGCTCATACTAATGAGAAGGACCACCTATCTCATGCTCTAGCTCTGATAGTACCTGTGAAGTGTTGAAGAGGTCATGGGAGATGAAGTCCTCCCAAGCAATGCCCTGCAATCCCAACTGGTGATCCACCAAAATTCGGATAAGAGCAAAGTGATAAACACTGTTAAGCTGCTGCTGAGGGGTATTATGCTGCATGAAGGTGTTCATCCTCTCTATGTTCCTGCATATGAAAAATGGGAGGTTCATCATCCGCACCCTGGTAAAGTGCATGAGCAACCTGATGTGATAGGCATATAGTCGAGAGAACCTCCCCTCACAGCTGAAGTACTTCATGATTAATTTCATGAGTGGAGCATACTCATCTTTCAAATATATGAATGGGAAGACTCTTGTGAGCTGACTCAAGAATCTGGCCTTAATGTATGGCTCATAGTGTTGCCTATCCACTTTCTTCTTCTTATGCCACTGTTCTCCAACATTTAGTATGCATGTTGCCACTGAGATAGTTTCAGGTGTCAATGTGAAGGTGACCCCGGCCAAGATAGACTAACCTCCATGTAGGTCAAGCACAAAAAGACGGGCCAACTCATGATGAACTCTAACATTAGCCACCCTTTGACAAAATTCAAAACATGCTAGGTGCTGGAAACATGACATGGCAAGACGGCATGCTTGTAATTCAGTGAGGGTAGTGGGCTCATCCCTAACATGTTTGCCACTCTTGTGATGTCTTCTGGGAGCCTGCTTTTCCGACGATGATTCACTTTGTGTCTCCATATCATACTCTAATGAATGCTGTGATGCCATGATTGTTGTGTGTACTGTACTTAGGCTGCCCTTTGATGATGGTGTGAAGCTAGGTGCTCTTGTGATATCTGTCACCAAGGGGAACAATTAAAAAGGGAGTATTAGGAAGGGAGTAATATGATGGGAATAGGGGTTATGGGGAGAAGTTTGTTTAGGGATATGTAGGGGGTTTAGGTATTTGGTAGGGTAGGGTTTTGGGGTTTTGACAAGGTGGGTTTTGGGGTGTCATGTTGACAAATAAGAGGAGGGGAAAGGGAATAGGGTTTGGTAGTGTTTTAGGGTAGGGATAATAGGAAAAATGAGAAAGGGAGGATGGGGAAAAATGGTAGGTGAGGGAAAAATGGTGGGTGAAAATGGAACCTTGGCCTCAATACCACAATTATGCAACCCTAGCAACAATGGCCTTTGCTGTTTTCTTCTGGTTGATTTTATGAGTTTTGTTGCATTTCAAACATAGCCATAAACCACCATATCATTTATAAACTTTGATGAAAAAGTCATGTCATAGAGCCTACCTGTCAATTTGATGGGCTTCACAAGAATTTGAGGAAATTTGGCATGGTTTTGGCCCTTTGTGGGTGTGCGCCACGCGCCAAACCCAGTGCACCGCTCCCTGGGTGTGTGTCACGCCCGTTGAAAAAATACACTGAGGATGGCTCTGTGTGCGCCGCGCCCCTGTGTATATGCGTCGCACTCCTGGAAACTGCCTCCAACTCACTCCAAACATGCACGATGCACTCCTATCACTTTGCAATGTCTCCCAATGCATTTTATTTGCATAATGCCTCTGTTTTTGGTGGAAACTTGTATATAAAGACTTGGAAGTCGTGGGTTTAATTTTTGCTTCTTCAAAAACCCATTTTTCTAATGTTATGTTTTGAAACTTTTTCAGTGACTTAAAGCAACACTGATTTTCACTTTCCCTTTGAAATTTTAGCTCAAATGATGAAATTTTCGGCACTCTTTGCAGGGATTGCATGACAGGACATTTGGCCACGAAAACTATGACTGCATCTAAAGAAATCAACTGACAACTTTTTTTGAAAATTTTATCACAAATGACACTGTTTGACTTTTCTTCAAAACAGAGTTTTGAACAACAGTCGAAGTCTATCCACATGACGATGAAACTCTCTGAATCATAACTTTGTAAGGGCCTCACTCTAGCCTACCTGGCTTTAATGGACATGATTTAAGACCAAATTAATGAATCCCTAGACCTAACTATCGAAAATGACTTTTGTCCTTTAAAGGACCAGACCTTGACTGTCATGGACTTTAGTGATTACTGACAAAAGACCTGAGCTAGCAGGAGCCAGACATGAGGGGAAATGACTACCATGACCTTTTCTGTCAGATTATGGCATGGCCCTAGTGAAATACAGCTGAGTGAATGGATCGGGACACCTAAAAATGAAATGCACAAAGAGTTTTGATCTCTGACGGAGGACTGACCAGACCGACTCTAACATTGGCTCCAATGGGGGATGACAGCTCCTTGGAGGTGCCAAGAACAGCAGATCTCTAGGAGAGATAGACAGTGCCTTCGTCCATTGGGCTATGGAGTCATTATTTCAACAAATAACACAGGACTCTGACTCATTAATGAAACTAAAATGACCAAAAAACTGACTCAAATTTGACATTGAAATGACTCGAAGATTAACTTAACAAACTCTAACAAAACTGAAATAAAATGGTATTTACAGTGACAGTGGAAGCAACGTTAATAACTCAGAAATGATACCGCTTGAGCAGCCGACCATTCATCAGCCATCCTGGACAATCTTCCCCATTCATTTCCTTCAGAAGAAAGCCATTCTGGCCCCAATATGCTGCAATCTTGAAAGGACCTTTCCAAAGATTCTCGAACTTACCGTGCTTGCCTTTCTCCTCATTCCTTGCAACCCACTTCAGCACCACATCATTCACCTAAAATTTGTCCACCTTTGCCTTTCTGTCATAAGTTTTCTTGATCTTCTCCTGCAATTTGGATGTGTTCTCGAAAACTTCTTATCTGGTCTGCTGCAAGTGGACCATTTGATTCAACCTTCTTTGCATGGGATCTTCTTCACTGCCAGCCTCCTGAAGAAGTTTGACTATCGGGGCAGTGAGAGAGGTAGGAGATACTGTATCAACTCCATAAACAAGCTCGAAAGATGATGTACCTATGGATTTCTTATGACTGACCCAATCTGCCCAAAGTGCATTGACCAACCTCTTATGCCAGCTCTTCTTATTTATTTCCAGCAGCTTCTTGATGATGTTGACCAATGATTTGTTCAAAGACTCAGACAATCCATTGCCTTGCAGATGATAGGTAGTTGAGTGACCCAAAATGACGTGATATTTATGACAAAACTCTACCATCCTTTTTGATTTGAAAGTTGTTGCGTTATCAGTGATTAATTTATTCGGGCAACCAAAGCAAGAAAAGATGTTATTTTCAAGGAATGAAATGATTACCGCATCTGTAGCTTGTCTGGTGGGAATTGCCTCGATCCATTTCGTGAAATAATCTGTCGCTATGAGGATCCATCTATGCTGACCGAAAGAAGCGGGATGACTTTCACCAATGAAATTCAATCCCCATTGCTGGAAAGGAGCACTCACCTCTATGGGCTTGAGTGGTAGAGGCTATAACTTCTGCTTTCCTTCGAAAATCTGACACTTATGACAACACTTGACCATCTTATATACATCAGCAAACAATGTCGGCTAATAGTACCTGCTCTCATAATTTTATTTGTTGTTGACTTCCAAAAAAAGTGACCACCATAGTCACCTTGGTGGCAGTCCTCCATGACCTTCTTTGCTTCCTTTTCCACCAAACAATTTAAAAAATGCCACCGGGATCTTTCCAATACAGTGCAGAATTTAGAATGCAAAACTTGGCAGCCTTCAACTTGAGTGTCCTCGCTTCGTTTCTAGTCATGCCGGGTGGTGGTGACAAATTTTTAAGCACATATATCATATATGAATACCATGGAGAAAGAGAAAACATTTTAGATACCTGAATTGACGATCCTTCCTCATCCTCATCGGACATAGCAGCGATCAGATTTATGTCCAAGGCGTGCAAGTTTGATTCAGCCATTAACTTCGCCAATCCCTGTCCTTTTACCAGCTTTGTGGGCTTTATTTCCACATCATATTCCAGCAAGGCTGCAATCCACTTGTCTCGTCTTCCTTCTATTTCAGTCTGCACTAAAACATCTTTGACAGCAGCATTAGGAACATAGGCCAAAATATGAGAATGTAGAATATATACCCGGAAATCTTTCAGTGCCTTCACAAGTGAAAGGGCTTGCTTCTCAATGATGTTGTACTTTAAGCCTACATCTGTTATAGCTCTGCTGAAGAATGCAATGGGTCTTTCGTGATCATCTCTTTTCTGCAATAGCACCGCTGCCATAGTATTCTCTGAAGCAAATGAAAACAATATGAAATCCTGAGTGTAGTCTGGGCTGACTAGAACTGGAGCTAAGGAAAGAGCCAATTTGACCAAATTGAAAGATTTTATAGCCTCCTCCGTCCATTTCACTTGGCTGTCCTTCTTAAGCATGTTTGTCATCTCTCTTAGGTGTTCAGCAAGATTAGGTACAAAGCGGCGTAGGAAATTCATCTTACCATTGAACGATTGTATCTCTTTCTTATTCCAAGGCAGATCAATTTTATAGATTGCTTGCACACGTGCGGGGTCAATACGAATTCCATCTTCTGAGATAATGTGCGCGATTAGTTTGCCTTCCTCCATGGCAAACAAGCTCTTCTTCGGATTCAGTGACAAGCCATATTTTTTGCACTTTTGAAAGACAATTTTTAGATGGTACATGTGCTCTTCATCAGATTTGGAAAACACTGTCAAATCATCTAGGTACACCACCAAAAAGACATCCTTCTCATTTGCAAAAGCCAAGTCCATTGCACGTTGAAATGTGGCACCTGCGTTCTTTAAACCGAAAGGCATTTTAGCGTAATGAAAGGTTCCCCATGGAGTGGTGAACGCTATTTTGTCTCGGTCATCTTCATGGACAAAAACTTGGTTATATCCGGAATAACCATCAAGTAATGACATACGAGATGCTCCCACTACTCGCTGAAGTATATGGTCCATTTTGGGCAGTGGATAGTTGTCCTTCAATGAAACTTTATTGAGATTTCTAAAATCAATGCATAAGAAAATCTCACCTGTCTTCTTTCGTACGGGCACCAAGTTAGATATCCAATCCAAAAATCTGATGGGCACAATGATCCCTGATTTGTACAACTTGTTGATCTCCTTTTCAATAGATGGCAGCAACTTTGGATTTAGCCTTCTCAACTTCTGTCTGAATGGTTTTTGACTGGGCTTGATGGGTATAGTGTGTTGAATTATATTGGTATCATATGTCTTTAAGTCAGAATAGTCCCAAGCAAACACATCTGCAAATCAAGACATCAAACTGATATATTTGTCCTTGATCTTTGGTGGCAATGCTTTGGACAATTTTACCAATTTAGGATTAGCTGTTGTTTCGATGTTGACCTCTTCCACACCTTTCTTTGTTGGCTAAGAGTTCTTCTAAAGGTATCAATCCTTTAGGAATAACGTTATTCTTCAGCTGCAACACGTCCATTTCATTGATCTGTACCTCATCTATACCATTACCATTACCATCGTCGTTTTCTACATCAATTGAGGTCTCTTTGAAATTGCCTTTGTTTTGAAAGTCATCAATCTCCTCATCATCTTGGAAAACTTTCCAATATCTCTGATTTTCTGGAATGGTTAGATGATGCTTGTCATGGATTTTGAATTTATTACTGGAGTTCATTGGGATCTTCAAACTAATTTCTACCTTGGCAAGAGCATCAGCAATACTATTTTGTATACGAGGCACACATGTCAAGGTATATTCTGAAAATAATTTTAAGATGTCTAGAACTGCATTGCGGTAAGCCCGCATCCTAGGATGCTTTGCTTAATATTCGCCTCTGACCTACTTGATAACCAATTCGGAGTCGCCATAGACTGAAATCGTCTTATCATTCAGCTTTCTTAGAATCTTTAGGCCAGCAATCAGATTCATACTCAGCTTCATTGTTTGAAAAATAAAAATCCAACTTGTAAGAGCATACCCGCACGTTACTAGGGACTTTGTTTGGGGGGGAGAAAGGACTGCGTACCCAAATTCCAATTCCAGCACCATCATTTCCCACTGCTCCATCGAAATCCATGGTTCACAAACCTTCTTCCTCCTCTTGCAAGTGCTGGAAATCTGTTTGTTGTGCCTTGTCTGCTTGTTGTCCATTACTTTCAGCCGATTGCCCAATGGTGTTCTGTTGTTCTTGTCCTTATTTCTTTAAAATTCCTTTGAAATTTTCTTTTATTTCCATAATATCGTCTGCTTCTACTAACTGACTATCTATATCATTGAAACTATCTGAATATAAAACAAAAGACTCTAAATATGTATGTACATAATTAATTGGATGATTTATTGGTTTCTCCTTTCTTGTAATCATGTATTTCATTTTTTGTTCCCGATACAATTTCCTCATTTGTCCAAACACTGGAATCATTGCATAGGAGAAATCTAGCTGTAGTGTCCCTTTCAATTTCGCTACCCAAGATCTGGAAAGAAGCATGCCAAACCTGGGAGGAATATCTGCTACAACAACATCCATCAAAACATTCTTCATTGGGAGCTTATCCAGACTCACAACCAAGTCTTTGATGAGTCCTATACATCTTACTCTGTTGTAATCAAATGAATAGAGATCATGATATTGCTGGGTGATGTCCAAACCCAATCTATCCATGATAGCCTTGGGCATGAGATTGTGAGAAGCTCCGGAATTGAACATGGCGTTATGTAATACAAAATCATGCAATCTTAAACTAATATAAAAAGGTGGCACATCACTATCAGGAGACTCACCATTCAATGTTGGCCCAAAAATCATTTCAGGTTGATCATCTTCGACATCCACCATGTCGGACATTGAGTCTGTTAGCCTCCTGTTGCAGCAGGTTACTCATATTTCATGATTGACATTTTTACAGGCCAACTATGTCATACTTTGCATGCTGCAATGCTCCATATTTGCTTAACAGTCTCCAAGCGAAGAAGGCTACTCAGAGTTCATTTAACTGCCTTCCAAATTTTGAAGAGTTATTCCGGTATCGCCAATTTTCAGTTAAAGGGAGGTCCAAACAGGTTAATCTTGGTCTCCCTAGGTTTAAATTTCCTATTTTAGAATATAGAGAATGAAAATCTCTCCAAACAGCTTAATCTTGGCAGATTCTTAGATAGGTAGAGAATCAAAGGAGCCCAACAGCTTAATCTGGGCCCTTGGATGAAATAAGGGTAGTATGTAGATAGGAAAGCATGAAAAAGAAAAAATGAAATGATGGGTTTGCAAGTCTAAGTGCACCCAAATAAAAAAGAAGAAAAAATGTTAGGTAAGTAGGCTGGGTAGGTAGTTTTGAGGTTGCTGAATCTTGATTGTTGATCAGTTCCAGGTTTCCAGGTGTCATCTTTACTCAGGACACAATCAGCAGGCAGTTCTATGCGAGAAGCTCAAAAACAGGTATAACTAAGTTCCTTTCTCCATCTCCCCCAATGAGTAACTAACTTCCCCAAAAGAGGTCAAGATCTGCTTGATACCTCTTAAGTTCCATCATTTTCATATCATTAGCTTGGGTAAAGATCTGCTTTGCTCAAAGATATTCCATATTTTCTCTAAAGGTTGTATCCCCTCGTTGCAGCCTAAGTTCTCCCTAACTTAGCGCTTTCTTGCCATCTCCATATTAACTACTGACATTATTATTTAACTCCCTATATTTTCCCATCCCCCTACTAAAATTATGTAAATCATCCCCTATGTAAATATCCCCCCCTAGTTGAAAAATAACCATAAGTACCCCCGGGAATTGCTCAGTTTACCTGAAACTTAGCAAGAACCCTCATGCTTCCCCTTCAAACCATCTCCCAAATACAATGGACTCCTTCCAGAGTATAAACTCCCTTTGAGGTGATCGGACCCCTTCCGAAGCCTCAAAAGCCTTTCAGACCCACTTACTCACTCCTTCCGACCGCAACGAACCCCTTGCCGACTTCCTTAACTCTCCGCAGACCCTTGAAAACCAGATCGCATCGCAAGATCGCAATATCCTCTCCATGCAAGTTATGACCCATATGTTGTCACCCGATGCGATATCACGATATCGGCAATCGGCGGCCGCAAGCGCCAAAATGTCCAACTAAAATACCTCCCCGTTTCCCGCCGATGCGATATTGCGATCGCATCGGAGAAATTCATCGCATCGCCTTTAGTATCAGCACCCCACCATGTCACTTCTGTACCAGGGACCCACTGTAGGCTGACGTCATCCACCGTACTGCTGACGTCATGCTCACGTCAGCAGCCAGAAAGCCGAAAATTCGTGCAAGAAGAGAAATCGCACTTCGGAGCTCCAGAACAAGACACAGAGGCAGTTTTCAATGCGCGATTAGCACGAAGCGCTAATCGCGCATCGCTACGGAAAATGGGCCGTTTCGGGGAATCTTTGGGGAATATTTTGATTCCTTGGCCCGTTTTGCGCCGAAAAAGCCCGAAATCGCCCGATCGTGCCAAATTGATCCGGTTTTAAAGACAGCAAAGGACCAATGACAGAGTTTAAAGTGTATCATTTCAAATCATCAGGTAACAAGTGTGTCAAAGAGTATCAGCAGGCAGCGGAAGCCATCAATGTAGCGGCAAAGAGTATCAGTGAAAATCTTAAGCAGCGGCCCAAAGCAAGAGAACATTTAATACCTTCCAGCAGAGTCAAAGAAAGAGGGCGAAGCCACTCAAATACCCTCAAATCATAATTATTGCACATTTACCTTGCACCAAAACAGAACTGCAGATCCCGAAGCACAGTTACTCCAACAGCACCGCATCGAGCCTCCAAGGGCCACAATTGCACTCCTTTCGATTCAGCTGCCTCTAGTGCAGCCCAAAAGACTTACCTGCATTTAATTCCAGTAACACTTAGGTTTTAGAAGAGATCTTCAGCAGACCTGTTTAGGTCAATTGTAATGAATGACTTTCTGATATTTTGCTTATATATACCACCCTGAACAATGTAGGGGTTGGTTGGTTAGCTAGTTAGCGAGTAGAAGACACTGCTTGATCTTCTTCTCAGCATTTTCTCCAAGCAGAGACCCGCACTGTAACTGTCATACTTTCTATAATCAAAGATTGTTGAAAGCATGGATTTCGGAACTGCTTGATGTGTTCAATTGACCAAGGAGTGATTACGGAATTCTTGTGCTTCTACATGTTTCAATAAGTGTTTCTCACCTCTGTTAATTTTCATGATTTTTTCACCGTTCCGCCAACTAAATTGCAGGAAAAAAGAATAGCTTAAGATTTGTTTAACTACACCTTAAGTTCAATTTCTGCATTTTTTTATGTTTTCATCAGAAATAGCTATGAGCATGTATACTTAAATGATCTTTTTTACGCTGTTTCTTTCGCATATGAATTAGAATTTAGGAATTCTTAACTGCTCCTAGATCACCATTCATCCATTTCTCCTCTTTTTCAATATGATGAAATGATTCTCCTTTGCCTTTCATCTCTGATTTCCATCATTCCATCCCTTCGATAGATTGATAATTGTCTCATGTGTGGCTATCTCGCTCCTTAATCCTCTTATGACCAAGAAGACGCAATAGTAAGCCTGAATCCATGACTCCACGCCCAATGGTTTGAAACTTATCACACCTTACCTTGCCTCTTTGCTTGAGAATTCCACCTTCCATCCAAACCCAAACAAACAACCCCTGAACCAAAAGCTAGCCTAAAATCATCAACAAAGTTGAATCATTAAGAGAGAGCCCTCTCTGATTGCAGGTGGGCTAGAACCTGCAATCCAAAGATTGGTTTGTGGTTACTTTGGCCGTATCCCTAAAAGGAGCCTAGGGACAACCTGAGTGATAACATAATGGCGACTCCACTGGGGAAATCCTCAAATAAATTCATTAAACCAGTCTGCAGCCCTACAGAGGAAGAAACCGACCTGTGAAAGTCTCGGTCGACCTGTGTTGTTGCGTTTTTAGAAAAATTCCCAAAAAATAGATTAGAAACTAGCTCTTAAGAAGCAAACACGTAATACACGATCAAATCCTGATCCAAACAGCCCAGCCGTTGTTGAAAATCCGAATTTAATTCCCAAGATCATTAGAAAACAAAAGCAAAAAGAATACCAAACTGCTGCGAGTCCTGAAACAGTCCAGCCAAGCGGTGTACCAACCCCTGTCAAAGTTCTATTTCGGTCAACCCCAAGTTCCCCTGGTTCATCACCTCCTTCCCCAAGCAGCTCCTCTACACCTCCATCCCATACTCCTACTACCACTACTACTCCTTCTACCCCAGTTGTTCCTGTGATCCCCGCTGCTTTAGCTTTTCCACTTATCCCCGTCATCATGGCTAGATATGCACCCCTACAATTGCCTACTAATCACGGGGCTATGCCTCAGGATTACCAATCAAAAATCACCTATTTTGATGGCACAACCTCCTGCACCACCCTACAGCATACGAAGAAAATGCAGGATTATTTCGAGAGTTATGAGATTGACGATGAGAGTGTAAGAATGAAAATCTTTGTCCAAAGTTTGACCGGTGATGTTAGAACCTGGTTTAGGGCACTTCCACCCAATTCTATAGTAAACCCTGAAGCCTTATACCAGACATTCATTAACATATGGGAGAAAAAGAAAGATCCCCTACACATACTATCTGAGTATGATACTATCAAAAGAGGACCTCAGGAAACAGTTTTGGATTACTGTGCCAAATTTAACAATGTTTACAATGCAATACCACAAAATTTGAGACCTCCACCTGACCTCGCGTTATACAAATTCCCGGATGGATTTGATACTGAGATGGCATATCAATTGAGGGAAAGAGCCCCTCAAAGCCTCGCAGAAATGCAAGATGCTGCAGTGAGTGTGGAAGCAAATCTAATTGCTAAAAGAAACAGAACTAGAACTGAGAGAAAAACCACTTTCAAATAAGAACCCTCAGCCTTCGATCAGAAGCTAGACGCTCTCATCAATGGCATGCACAGGCTGGGAGATAGATTCGACAGTGTTGAGAGGAAAACTTCATGGTAGGGTCAACAGCCCAATGCCATAAGGAACCCAAACTTCAAAAAAACCCAAAACTCAAACGTTGGTAGGGCCATTTCGGACCACGATATTAGGCCTCCTTTTCAAGAAAACTATGTGGAAGCATCTACATCCGCTAAGCCCACAGACGAGACGCATATGAACCTGATAGATTCAGAAAACGAACAGCAAATCTTCCTCACGGAAGAAGACCGACCATACCTTGATGCAAAACAATTTCACACCAAGTCGAGAGAGTCCTTTGACTTTAAACAAGGGTATGAAACCGCTATATACGAGGTACACAAGCAATACAAATTAAGAACAAGGACTATCGATGTTCCCCCACCTAGCAGAACAAAAGATAGCAAACAGCTCAACAAAACTAAAGGGAAGATCACCAAAAATCAACCAGCTGACAGCCCTGTCCCAAACCCTCATCAGGTTACTGTGGAGGATGTAACAGATACACATTCTCCTATTGATCAGCCTCTGCCCCCCTCCTATCCAAAAGAAAATCTGAATAGCATCCCCGGACATCTTCCCAAAATAGAGATACCACAAACGGTCACGTACCGTGACACTGACATACCAAAAGAAAACATAGAGAATATGCCTGAAAAAGAGAAATTCACCACTATCAACACCAAGAACTCATTGGAAAAACCATTCAGTTTAGAAGCAGAGATTGGAAAACTCAAGATTTCCATTCCCCTCTCAGAACTTGCCAAACATGATGTATACAGACAACAAATTCAAAGGTCACTTCAATTACCAGAAGTAAGGGATGATGTAAACGTTTTAGATGATACCCCTGAACTACTGTTCGGTCCAGAAGTTAACGGAAAAACAACATATGGACCTGTTCCACCTTTTTATGTCAGTCTGCACATACATGACAAAATACTGCATAATGCTATGTTTGACTCAAGTGCCTCACATAACCTTATGCCCAAAGCTGTAATGGAAAGGTTGAACCTCGATGTCACAAGACCTTACAAAGATCTGTATTCCTTTGATTCAAGTCAGGTCAAATGTTTAGGCTTGATCAAAGACCTTTGTGTCTCTCTAGTCCAATTCCCCAATAAGACAATCTTAATGGACGTAGTAGTATCCGACATTCCCACAAAGTATGGTATGCTTCTATCCAGATCGTGGGGAGCAAAATTCAAGGATCCCTTCAACTCGACCTCTCGTATGCCACTATATCTGTCTTTGGGCAACCAAAGAGACTATATAGAGAAACATTAATGAACTATGTAGTAAGCAGTGAGGAAAAACCCCAAAATTTTCCAATATACTCGATCCATTCTGATATGGATTCGTTTATTTTATTTAATGATAATACCAGCCCTCCAACTGATGATAAGTTGTTATCTTTGGAGCAAGGAACCCACGTCAATGGAAAAATGGTTGCCAATACCCATGAAATTGTCTCAACAGCTAAGGCAACCAACAAACAGCAAGAAGAAAATCCCGAAACAGAAATTACCAGTCCGCCCGTTCCTCAAACAACTGAAACTCTCAATACAAACCTCAAACGAGAAGCCACATGGTATTTGGAGTTTGATGGTTCAGTTAACAAGTTAGGAGCAGGGGCTGGAGTGTGGATTTACAATACTCATGATAATCACGCACAAGGCCATGCATATAGACTCAATTTCAGATGTACAAACAATATGGCGAAGTATGAAGCTCTTCTCTTAGGCCTGAAGTTGCTCAAAACCCTGGGAGCTACTACCATCTCCATCCTAGGTGATTCGGACTTGATTATACAACAGATAAAGGGTAACTTTGTCGCTAATGATAGTAGAATGAGAGCTTACAGAACTGCTGCCACCGAATTTCTCAACGCCTTCAGTGAATTTGAGCTCACCAAAATTGCACGAGACCATAATATTCATGACGATAGCCTAGCAACCTTCGCCAGCACATGCAAGCTTCCCTTTGAACCAAATCACCATTTCACCGCTGAAATAAAACACAGACCTTCGGTCCCTAACAATATCAAGGATTGGCAGATATTCCAAGATGATGCCCAGATTAACAATTTCTTAACTCTGGAGGACGAATTCTCCAACACAAACATTGACATGGATGCGATGGCCAAATCACAACAGTTAGCAGAAGAAAACCACCTGACTCTAATAGCTGCAACAGCTAGACAAATCCTAAGCCCAACTGTTTTCAACCATAAAAATATAGGACATCTGAAACATATTTGTTCAGAGAAAACAGCCAAGATAAAGGACGAGTTTATTGATCTGAAAGGTAAGGTTCTGCCTGCCGGCCTTACTCCATTGGAAAACATGTTTGATGACAACGATGTGGCCAAGAAACCAAAGATGGAACCTTTGAATGCTGCCATAGAAGAACACAACATAGGAACAGCAGGACACCCCATAATGATTAAATTATCCAAAAATCTGCCTCCTGATCAAAAACCGAAATATGTGGATTTGTTCAAAGAATTCCAAGATGTATTTTCCTGGAGTTACAAGGACTTGAAGTCCTATGACACTTCAGTAATCCAACATACCATTCCCTTAAAACCAAATCAAAAACAGTTCAAACAAAAACTTAGAAGAATCAACCCCATGCTTCTTCCCTTGATTGAGAAAGAAATAAAGAGAATGTTTGAAGCAGGTATCATTGCGCCCATCAGATTCTCTGAATGGTTGTCTAACTTAGTTCCCACTAGAAAAAAAACAGGAGAGATAAGACTGTGTGTAGACTTGAGAAATTTAAACCAGGTCTCTCTAAAAGACCACTACCCGTTGCCCAAAATGGATCATGTCTTGCAAAGAGTAGTGGGTTCCTCTACAATTTCTTTACTAGATGGATTTTCAGGATTTAACCAAATCCTTGTTCACCTAGATGACCAGGAAAAGACAGCTTTTACCACACCCTGGGGAACATTCAAGTACGTTAAAATGCCTTTTGGGCTAAAAAACGTCGGTGCTACCTTTCAAAGGGCAATGGATATTGTGTTTTCTAAGGAGATACATGATTTCCTCGTAGTTTACCTTGATGACCTAACCCCATTCTCCAAATCCTACCAAGAGCACCTTAAGCACTTAAGGCAAATTTTCATGACATGTAGGAAATACGGCATTTCCTTGAACCCTAAGAAGTCCATGTTTGCCCTGGAGGAAGGCAAGCTTTTAGGGCACATAATATCAAAAGATGGGATTAGAATTGACCCGGAAAGAATTCAAGCTATCCTTCAAATCCCTTATCCAAGAAACATAAAAGAATTGCAAGCATTCCTCGGAAAGATCAACTTCCTGAGGAGATTTATCCCAAATCTAGCCGAACTAATAAGGCTATTGAGCAACATGCTGAAAAAGGATGCCAAGGTAAGATGGTCTCTCGAAGCCAAGCAGGCTTTTGAGAGTATAAAAATTGCCCTAACTCAAACACCTATCCTCACCAGCCCTCAATTCGACGGAGATTTTATCATTTTTTCCTTCGCATCCGAACACACTATAGCTGATGTCCTTCTGCAGAAAGATGATCAGGGCAACGAGAAGCCAATTGCTTTCTTCAGCCGAGCTTTGAGGGATGCACCCTTGAAATTTCAGATCATGGAGAAGCAAGCCTACGCCCTGGTCAAAGCCATCAAAGATTTCAGGATTTACATCCTATACTCCCATGTGATTGCCTATGTCCCTAATGTTGTTGTAAAGGATATACTAACTCAAGAGGGGCTGGAAGGAAAAAGAGGCAAATGGATTGCCAGTATCCTGGAATACGACATTGAAATAAAGCCCACTAAGATCATAAAAGGACAAGGGTTAGCCAAACTAATGTCCGAAACAAACTTACAAGCATTAGACATTAATCAACTGGACGATGAACTGGAGCTGGCGACTCCACAGATCAATGAGACCTTCATGCAATCCCCTTGGTACGTTGATATTTGCTTTGTATTTTTAAACCTGTGTGCTCCCCCAGGATTGTCCAGAACCAAGAAAATATTTTTAAGGATGAAATCATCAAACTTTTGTGTCATAGATGGTGATTTATTTTGGAAAAATCATGAAGGTATTTTGCTTAAATGTTTAACTATAAATGAAACTAACAACATCATGAAAGAATTCCATGTAGGAGACTGTGGAGGACACTTATATTGGAAATCCACGGCTGACAAAATCCTACGGGCTGGTTATTACTGGCCCTCTTTATTTGCAGATGTAAAGAAGTTTACCGCCTCATGCCACAAATGCCAAATCTTTGAAGGCAAAAGAAAACTACTGCCCTTACCCCTTAAGCCCATTTCAACCGAGAAACCTTTTCAACAATGGGGTCTTGACTTCATTGGAGAAATCCATCCTTCTTCCTCAGGCCAACACAAGTGGATTTTAATAGCCACCGATTATTTCACTAAGTGGATTGAAGCCATCCCATGTAGGCAAGCCAATGACTCCACCATTATCCAATTCCTGGAGAGCAATATCCTTTCTAGATTTGGCTGCCCTGAGAAAATTATCACTGACAACACTGCTGCTTTCAAATCCAAAAAAATCATCAACTTTTGCCATAAATACCACATCACCTTAGGCCACTCAACAGCTTACTACCCTCAAGGTAATGGCTTGGCCGAGTCTTCCAACAAAAGCCTAATCAATATCATAAAGAAACTGTTGGAAGAAAACAAAAAGAACTGGCACAAGAAGCTCACAAATGCTCTGTGGGTAGACAGACTTTCCACCAAGAAATCCATTGGGATGAGCCCTTATGAACTTGTATACGGCATGGAAGCCAAGTTCCCTTCATCTCTGGGCATACCTACTGTCAAATTATTGCAAGAAATTCAAGCCGAACCCAATGACATGCAGAGAAGAGTTAATCAAACCATTCACCTTCAGCAAACCAGAGAACAAGTCTTCAACAGAGCTCAAATACTGCAGGAAAAACTCAAGAAAATATTTGATAAGAAGACCAAAGAAGAGGATTTTTGGGTAGGCAGCAAAGTTCTAAGATGGGATTCGTGAAGAGAAGACAAGGGCAAACACGCAAAATTCGATTTTCTGTGGAAAGGTCCGTACATTATCAGCGCTGTGCAAGGCAATAATACCTATTTTCTCAAATCTCCAGATGGCAGCATAGCTGAAGAAGGCCCGGTCAATGGCTGGATGCTGAAGCACTACAATGATCCTCTTGATTGAAAAGAGCAGATGGTGGTTTATTTTGTACATATTTGTATATACCAGTATTTCAATTTTTGTAAGAATCCATAATGTTGGATTACGTAGAAGAAAGCAGGCAGTGCTTTATAGTTCAACAGCAGCACAAGCGAAGGAAAGAGTTGTTAACAAGTTTAAAGGTTCAAATCAATCCAACAGTCAGGAAGAAAACGTTCAAAAGAGCAACAACTAAAGACTAAGGCATTCTGACCTGTTGTTCTTGGCTTCTCACAAGGAGAAACCATCCCCAAGTGGAGCCACTGTTAGCCTCCTGCTACAGCAGGTTATTCATATTTAATGATTAACATTTTTACAGGCCAAATATGTCATACTTTGCATGCTGCAATGCTCCATATTTTCTTAACAGTCTCCAAGCGAAGAAGGCTACTCAGAGTTCATTTAACTGCCTTCCAAATTTTGAAGAGTTATTCCAGTATCGCCAATTTTCAGTTAAAGGTTGGTCCAAACAGCTTAGTATTGGTCTCCCTAGGTTTAAATTTCCTGTTTTAGAATATAGAGAATGAAAATCTGTCCAAACAGCTTAATCTTGGTAGATTCTTAGATAGGTAGAGAATCAAAGGAGCCCAACAGCTTAATTTGGGCCCTTGGATGAAATAAGGGTAGTCTGTAGATAGGAAAGCATGAAAAAGAAAAAATGAAATGATGGGTTTGCAAGTCTAAGTGCACCCAAATCAAAAGAAGAAAAAATGTTAGGTAAGTAGGTTGGGTAGGTAGTTTTGAGGTTGCTGAATCTTGATTGCTGATCAGTTCCAGGTTTCCAGCTGTGATCTTTACTCATGACACAATCAGCAGGCAGTTCTATGCGAGAAGCTCAAAAATAGGTATAACTAACTTCCTTTCTCCATCTCCCCCAATCAGTAACTAACTTCCCCAAAAGAGGTCAAGATCTGCTTGATACCTCTTAAGTTCCATCATTTTCATATCATTAGCTTGGGTAAAGATCTGCTTTGCTCAAAGATATTCCATATTTTCTCTAAAGGTTGTATCCCCTCGTTGCAGCCTAAGTTCTCCCTAACTTAGCGCTTTCTTGCCATCTCCATATTAACTACTGACATTATTATTTAACTCCCTATATTTTCCCATCCCCCTACTAAAATTATGTAAATCATCCCCTATGTAAATATCCCCCCCTGGTTGAAAAATAACCATAAGTACCCCCGGGAATTGCTCAGTTTACTTGAAACTTTGCAAGAACCCTCATGCTGCCCCTTCAAACCATCTCCCAAATACAATGGACACCTTCCAGAGTATAAACTCCCTTTGAGGTGATCGGACCCCTTCCGAAGCCTCAAAAGCCTTTCAGACCCACTTACTCACTCCTTCCGACCGCAACGAACCCCTTGCCGACTTCCTTAACTCTCCGCAGACACTTGAAAACCAGATCGCATCCCAAGATCGCAATATCCTCTCCATGCAAGTTATGACCCATCTGTTGTCACCCGACGCGATAGCGTGATATCGGCGATCGACGGTCGCAAGCGCCAAAATGTCCAATTAAAATACCTCCCCGTTTCCCGCCGATGCGATATTGCGATCGCATCGGAGAAATTCATCGCATCGCCTTCAGTATCAGCACCCCACCATGTCACTTCTGTACGAGGGACCCACCGCAGGCTGACGTCATCCGCTGTACTGTTGACGTCAGCAGCCAGAAAGCCGAAAATTCGCGCAGGAAGACAAATCGCACTTCGTAGCTCCAGAACAAGAAACAGAGGTAGTTTTCGATGCGCGATTAGCACGAAGCGCTAATCGTGCATCGCTACGGGAAATAGGCCGTTTCGGGGAATATTTGGGGAATATTTTGATTCCTTGGCCCGCTTTGCGCCGAAAAATCCCAACATCGCCCGATCATGCCAAATTGATCTGGTTTTAAAGACAGCAAAGGACCAATGACAGAGTTTAAAGTGTATCAGATCAAATCATCAGGTAACAACAGTGTCAAAGAGTATCAGCAGGCGGCGGAAGCCATCAATGTAGCGGCAAAGAGTATCAGTGAAAATCTTAAGCAGCGGCCCAAAGCAAGAGAACATCTAATACCTTCCAGCAGAGTCAAAGAAAGAGGGTGAAGCCACTCAAATACCCTCAAATCATAATTATTGCACATTTACCTCGCACCAGAACAAAACTGCAGATCCCGAAGCACAGTTACTCCAACAGCACCACATCGAGCCTCCAAGGGCCACAATTGCACTCCTTTCGATTCAGTTGCCTCTAGCGCAGCCCAAAAGACTTACCTGCATTTAATTCCAGTAACACTTAGGTTTTAGAAGAGATCTTCAGCAGACCTGTTTAGGTCAATTGTAATGAATGACTTTCTGATATTTTGCTTATATATACCACCCTGAACAATGTAGGGGTTGGTTGGTTAGCTAGTTAGTGAGTAGAAGACACTGCTTGATCTTCTTCTCAACATTTTCTCCAAGCAGAGACCCGCACTGTAACTGTCATACTTTCTATAATCAAAGATTGCTGAAAGAATGGATTTCGGAACTGCTTGATGTGTTCAATTGGCCAAGGAGTGATTACGGAATTCTTGTGCTTCTACATGTTTCAATAAGTGTTTCTCACCTCTGTTAATTTTCATGATTTTTTCACCGTTCCGCCAACTAAATTGCAAGAAAAAAGAATAGCTTAAGATTTGTTTAACTACACCTTAAGTTCAATTTCTGCATTTTTTTATGTTTTCATCAGAAATAGCTATGAGCATGTATACTTAAATGATCTTGTTTACGCTGTTTCTTTCGCATATGAATGAGAGTTTAGGAATTCTTAACTGCTCCTAGACCACCATTCATCCACTTCTCCTCTCTTTCAATATGATGAAATGATTCTCGTTTGCCTTTCATCTCTGATTTCCATCATTCCATCCCTTCGGTAGATTGATAATTGTCTCATGTGTGGCTATCTCGCTCCTTAATCCTCTTATGACCAAGAAGACGCAATAGTAAGCCTTAATCCATGACTCCACGCCCAATGGTTTGAAACTTATCACACCTTACCTTGCCTCTTTGCTTGAGAATTCCACCTTCCATCCAAACCCAAACAAACAACCCCTGAACCAAAAGCTAGCCTAAAATCATCAACAAAGTTGAATCATTAAGAGAGAGCCCTCTCTGATTGCAGGTGGGCTAGAACCTGCAATCCAAAGATTGGTTTGTGGTTACCTCGGCCGTATCCCTAAAAGGAGCCTAGGGACAACCTGAGTGATAACAGAGTCCAAATTCAACATTTTAGATACTTGTCCTCTATAACTATTGTTCTTCATTATTTCAGTGAAGGGGATGGGTACCTTCAATTTAGAAATCTCATTCTCCAAATTAAAAGCGAGAATCTTTTCTACCTCTTTGACTGGGGTTTATTTCCTTTCCTTTTCTTTTGATGCAACTTGCTGATGTGATTGTTCTACTGATGGTGATTTTCTGCTATCCGGATCAACCACCTCCTTTCCTTTCCTTTGTGCAACTGATGAATCATTCTTTGATGCCTCAACATCCTTCCTTTTCTGAATTGGTTTGACCGTCACATCTCTGTTTCTAAGTGAATATCGCTATTGTTGGGTGGACAAAGCATTCATATAGCCTCTTTGGTATTCATCTGATTCTTCCTCCAAGACGGTGTCATTTTCTAGAATGAAATCTACATCTTTGTGTACAGCCGAACTCTCTGCATACTCCTCATCCTCAGTGAGATCAATAGGCAAATCATCCAGAGTAAAGAGGTCGTTTTCTTCACCAATTACATTTCCATCCTCATCAGATTCCAGTCCATGCACAAAATTTTGCTGCAAAGATATCTGAACTGGCTATTGTGCAGTCTGCTCTTGGGCTCGCTAATCTCTCTGTCTTATTCTATATTGTGGTTATTGCTAGCCACGAAAGTTATGATTTCTAACTTGTGGCTCCAGTTTGTCAAGTTTCACCCTTTCAAGCATCTTCTCTACCTTCCGAAGTAGCTGATCTACCGAGGAAGATTCTTCCTTTACGGTGACCTTCTTCTCTGCTTTTGCTCTAGCTCTCTTGGTCAACAAATTCGCTTCAACGCTGACCGCTATCTTCTGCATGTCTTCCATTGTGGCTGGTTCTCTTTCTCTCAATTGATAAACCATGTCAGCATCAAAACCATCCGGGAACTTCACCATGGCTAGTCCCACAGGTGGCCTTAGATGATTTGGAATTTCATTATAAACTAAATTGAATCGAATGCAATAGTCTTGGACCGACTCACCAGCGTTTCTTTTGATTTGCTCATATTCGGCCAGAATTTGAAGATGATTCTTTTTCACTTCCCAGTGGTTTAAAAATTGTCTTTGTAGGTCAGCCAAGGTAGCGATACATGCAGCCGGCAAACCTCTGAACTATTTCCTCACTTCACCTGCAAATGTCTGTACAAAGAGTCTCATTGCCACATTCTCCGCATCAATCTCATGAAGTTCATAGAAGTCTGCCATTCTGTCCACATGTTGCTGAGCAGTAATGTTGTTAGGAGTGCCATCAAAAAACGGGATTTTTCTTTGATAATCTACGTGCATATCATCTAGAATTTGAGGCAAAACAAGGGGTGCAAAACGAGCAGCCATCACTCTTGGTGGATTTGTCCTCGGAGGTGTTGGAGGAGTGTGCACAGTTTGTAAGGGGCTAGCAATTGGAGTTTGAAGCTGAGCTACAATGTAGTTATCAATCGATCGGTTAGCCCTTTCCGTCTCCAAGTCTACAAGAAACTGTGGATTGTGGACAGTAGATTCAACCGCCCTTTCAGATTTGGTTTCGAACAACGATAGTTCAAACTACTCATCAAACTGTAGCTCTTCAAGATACTCAAAAATGTATGGGCATGAATGGGATTTGAACACCGACGATATAGAGCTTTCTTGACGATGAATTCTTGAAATCAAATTGGGATTTTCGTAGATGTGCGGAGGATCTGGATCTGGATTAGCTCTGGTATATCTTCTAGAAGCCAGCGTGCTGTTGAGAAAAATCAAAGGACACAACCAACTTACTCAGCCTATCCAATCCTAAACTTATCATCCGGAAGCTTAGAATTATCGAGAAGTAAGGGGATTGATCTCATTCCCCACTGGAGTCGCCGCTATGTTAGCACATAAATTTGCCTTAGGCTGAAGGAAGGCAAAATTCAGGGTAACCACAAACCACGCTCAGTCTGGTAGCTAGCCCTACCAGAACAGGAGAGGGCTCTCTCCGAGTCATGCTCAGTGAATAGATAAATGAAATGGTCTGAGATGACTTATAGTGAGATATTGTTCTTAGGCTAGTAAGTAACTATGGATACAAGAAGCAATTTTTATGAATGACTGTGTTTCTGGAATGGTATGGGACCAACGGACAGCAATGAGCAGAGGATGAAATACAAAGGCACAGATTACTTCGTGAGGCAAGATAGGCGAAAAGTCTAGCAATTTAGTTTGAAATAGCACGGAATGGAGAGATTTCTTAGGAGGGTGAAAAGGGCATCGGCAACATGAATTCTTTTCAACAGAAGAAGAACACTGAACATGAAATTTTCCCACAGGCAGAGCAATAAAATTGAATTCTACCTTATCTAACTTAGAAAATTTCACTGGAAATGAATATGAAATGAACTATGAAACATAACGCAATACATATGAAACATAAGAGACACATTTTCTACACTCACAACCACACGAATCTCATGAAACAGAGCCGTTGTCGTTCATTCATCCTCTGTCAAAATATACAATGAAGAAACAGAGTTTCTTTCCCACAGTCTCCTAGAACTTACAAGCCAACCAACCCTTTGCAAATAGTTTGCATACAATATATAGAATGTGCCATGAAAATATAGAATGCCCAAGGGTTGGAGAGTTACTCGAATCATTACAAAATGGAGGTGGAAAGCCAACCATTAGCTACAGGTGCAGCGTTATAAAGATGAAAAATGGCTTGGGTGACTGTTTGCCTTCCTTTTCCACTTGGATAGAAGCCAATATGGAGTGAAAATACTTTAAATTCCACCTTAGGTGCCAAAAAAGTGAAAAGGTAGATGAGAGGGTCCACTTGGAGAAGTCGCGAATCGAAAGTTCGCGAAACGGAGGTGAAATTGGCCTTTTTCCCTATATGTGCCACGCCACTTTGGAGCTTGTTTTGAGGCACTTGTAAGAGTCCAAAATGTGCCCAAGTGTACCTGTTGGAAAGTCTGTCCTATCTACCTTCCAACCGAAGTGGAATTTCTGAATTTGGTGCTCATTTGCCCCTCCAAATCTTCATTCTCCCAAGACTGCTTCCTGTGTGTCAAAATAGGGGCAGAGAGGCCATTTTTTGGGTGTTTTTGACCTCCTGGAGATTCAAATCATGCCCAAGTTTCTGGTCCAAGTACTAGTAGTCGTGATTTTGCATGCTGAATCCAAAAATTCAAGCCATTCCCAATTTGGAGCTTCCAATCCTAAGCGCCGCGCCAATGGCGCGGCGCACAAGGAGAAAAAACCTGTGTTTTGACCAAAAAATTACCATGTGACCAAAATTGCCCCAAATTTCTTTAAATTTGGGCTGGAGGTTCTCTAAGAGGCATTATGATGGGCCACAGAAGCTTCAGCCAAGATTCGAAGCTGATCTTTCTCTTTTTCCTCTTTTTCCTCTTTTGTTGCTTTGCTCAATTTTGCCTTCAAGCTCCTTATCCGAGCCTTTGCACTCATGTTCCATGCCCTGTAATGATAAACCATCCTCCTCAGTATGGTTTTGTCTCTCTCAGACTTCTTTAGTAGTCTCTCCAGGTGTATGTTGATCCGCTCTAGCCAGGATTCACAGTCATTGTTGATCTCATGCTCCAAGGTAGTGAGCATGATTCTCCTTTGCTGGGCAGCTTGTCGATTCTCACGGATGTTTTGCAGCCCCATGATCTCATGCTGGTCCTCAAACTATTTGTTCCTCTACTCCAAATAATTGATGATCCATTTGGCCCTCTCCACATTGAATGACAAGTCTTGGATCTCCGTGTTCTGCTCCTGAATGGTCATCCTAAGTCAAGCACTCTCCACATCTGCATCGTCATCCTGAATGAGGATGAAATCATCCTCCTATTCACCTGATGGCCACTCATCATGCATGGGCCTCTTGCCCTTATCCTGTACCTATGTAGTCGATGCCAGAAGCGAGGCCCCTTCCACCCCGGGTGGAGATAACACTCGCTTTGCTACTGCAAACAAGTGCCTACTGCCTCTCTGATATGTCATGAATACTGGCATAGTCGTGGTCTCATGGTGCTCATACTAATGAGAATGACCACCAATCTCATGCTCTGTCTCTGATAGTACCTGTGAAGTGTTGAAGAGGTGATGGGAGATGATTTCCTCCCAAGCAATGCCCTGGAATCCTAACTAATGATCCACCAAAATCCAGATAAGAGCAAAGTGATAAACACTGTTAAGCTGCTGCTGAGGGGTCTTATGCTGGATGAAGGTGTTCATCCTCTCTATGTTCCTGCATATGAAAAATGGGAGGTTCATCATCCACACCCTGGTAAAATGCATGAGCAACCTGATGTGATAGGCATATAGTCGAGAGAACCTCCCCTCACAACTGAAGTACTTCATGATCAATTTCATGAGCGGAGCATACTCATCTTTCAAATATATGAATGGGAAGACTCTTGTGAGCTGACTCAAGAATCTGGCCTTAGTGTAAGGCTCATAGTGTTGCCTATCAACCTTCTTCTTCTTCTTATGCCACTGTTCTCCAACATTTGATATGCCTATTGCCACTGAGATAGTTCCGGGTGTCAATGTGAAGGTGACCCCGGTCAGGATAGACTGACCTCCATGTAGGTCAAGCACAAAAAGACGGGCCAACTCATGATGAACTCTAACATCAACCACCCTTTGACAAAATTCAAAACATGCTAGGTGTTGGAAACATGACATGGCAAGAGGGCATGCTCGTAACTCAGTGAGGGTAGTGGGCTCATCCCTAACATGTTTGCCACTCTTGTGATGTCTCCTGGGAGCCTGCTCTTCTGAGGATGAGTCACTTTGTGTCTCCATCTCATACTCTGATGAATGTTTTGATGCCATGACTACTGTGTGTACTATACTTAGGCTGCCCTTTGATGATGGTGTGAAGCTGGGTGCTCTTGTGATATCTATCACCAAGGGGAACAATGAAAAAGGGAGTATTAGGAAGGGAGTAATATGATGGGAATAGGGGTTATGGGGAGAAGTTTGTTTAGGGATATGTAGGGGGTTTGGGAATTTGGTAGGGTAGGCTTTTGGGGTTTTGACAAGGTAGGGTTTTGGGGTGTTATGTTGACAAATAAGAGGAGGGGAAAGGGAATAGGGTTTGGTAGTGTTTTAAGGTAGGGATAATAGGAAAAATGAGAAAGGGAGGATAGGGAAAAATGGTAGGTGAGGGAAAAATGGTGGGTGAAAATGGAACCTTGGCCTCAATACCACAATTATGCAACCCTAGCAACAATGGCCTTTAGAGTTTTCTTGTGGTTCATTTTATGAGTTTTGTTGCATTTCAAACATAGCCATATACCACCATATCATTTATAAACTTTGATGAACAAGTCATGTCATAGAGCCTACCTGTCAATTTGATGGGCTTCACGAGAAATTTGAGGAAATTTGGCACGGTTTTGGCCCTTTTTGGGTGTGCGTCGCGCACCAAACCCAGTGTGCCGTGCCATGGGTGTGCGTCGTGCCCGTTGAAAAAATACACTGAGGGATGGCTCTGTGCGCGCCGGGCCCCTGTGTGTATGCGCCACGCTCCTAGAAACTACCTCCAACTCACTCCAAACACGCAGGATGCACTCCTATCACTTTGCAATGTCTCCCAATGCACTTGATTTCCACAATGCCTCTGATTTTGGTGGAAACTTGTATATAAAGACTTGGAAGTCATGGGTTAAATTTTTGCTTCTTCAAAAACCCATTTTTCTAATGTTATGTTTTGACACTTTTTCACTGACTTAAAGCAACACTGATTTTCACTTTCCCTTTGAAATTTTAGCTCAAATGATGAAATTTTTGACACTCTTTGCAGGGATTGCATGACAGGACATTTGGCCACGGAAACCATGATTTCATCTGAAGAAATCAACTGACGACTTTTTTTTTAAATTTTATCACAAATGACACTGTTTGACTTTTCTTCAAAACAGAGTTTTGAACAACAATCGAAGTCTATCCACATGACGATGAAACTCTCTGAATCATAACTTTGTAAGGTCCTCAGTCTAGCCTGCATGGATTTACTGGACATGATTGAAGACCAAATTGAAGAATCCTTAGACCTAATTATCGAAAATGACTTTTGTCCTTTAAAGGACCAGACCTTGACTGTCATGGACTTTAGTGATTATTGACAAAAAACGTGAACCAGTACGAGCCAGACATGAGGGGAAATGACTAGCATGACCTTTTCTGTTAGATTATGGCATGCCCCTAGCGAAATGCAGCTGAGTGAATGGAGCGGGACACCTGAAAATGAAATGCACAAAGAGTTTTGATCTCTAACGGAGGACTGACCAGACCGACTCTAACAGCTTTCCCTGGATATTTATTGTGTTATGTGTCTTTGATTCTCGTCCTCTATTGATTATTGTTTGATCGATATTTATGGGCTTCCACTGTAAAGAGTAGAATTAGATTCGTGTCTCTTGCTTTAGCAAATTGCATTAGATTGTGAATCTACAAGGTTTTCGTACATGGTATCGGAGCTAAGAACAGTATACTAGAGGACATTTAGAAGTTTTAAGTTTCTGGGTTACAAGTGAAAGTCGAATTTGCAATACATACTTCAGGATTGACAGATGGAATTCCATGGGTTGAGGTTTGAGTATGCCTTGGAAGGCAACTCAAATTTCATATCCTAGAGGGATAGGATGGAGGTTGTGCTAGAGGACAATGGCTTGAAGGAATTTTTTGAACAAGCAATTCCTAAGCCAACAGTTACTGAGGAATAGAACTTGTCCAAGTGGAAGAAGTTTGGCATCATGGTTGTGGAGGAGGACATGGTGAGCCTTTCTCTTCTTGGACTCCCAAAGAGTTGGCATAATTATTAGGAATCTATCAATGGTCGGGAGAAGTTTCCAAATTGGGAATGACTATGGTCAGATTTGATGCAGGATGAGATCAGGAGGAACACCAAGGATGGATCTTCATTAAAGACTAATGATGAAAAGAACTGTGCCTTAGCGATTAAGGTGAGGAAGGCGAAAGGTAAAATTTCCCATTCCAAATCAGATTATCATCATGGAGGTAAGAAAAAGGACATAACAAAAGTTAAAAGCTTTCATTGTCACAAGATGGGACACTTTGCTACAAATTATCCATTGAAGAAGTCCAAGGAGAAGTCCTCAAGAGGAGTGGCGGGTGAGGCTTTGGCCTCCCAATTCGAATTGGACTTTTCCCTCATTGCATGCATAGTGTCTTTAATGATGAGAAGTATCTAGTACTTAGACAGTGGAGCTTCTTTCCACATGACTGGAGAAAATATTTAGTTACTGAACTAGAGGAGAAAGATCTCAAGACGCATATCAAGATGGGTGATGACGGTAAGTATAATGTTAGTGGCATGGGCACTATTACTTTTCAAAGGGAGCATGTAGCTCCACTCACCTTGAAGAATGTTATGCATGTTCCTCGACTGACAAAGAACTTGGTATCCATTGCTATGCTTGAGAATAGAGGCTATGATGTGATCTTGTTGAAAGAAAAAGGATTCCTTCAATAAATAGCCACGAGTCAAGTAAATAAGATAGGAATTTGAGTTTAGAATCTCTATAAGATAGAGGTAGAGGATTGTGCTACTTTGAGTTCAAAAGCAGAAAATATGTTGAGTCGAGACGTTAGCGAGTAATGGCATAGGCGATTGGGCCACTTGCATCATGGGGCTTTGAAGATATTGCAGCAAATCTCTATTGGTCTTCCCAAAGGTATGCTTGAGCAAGTTGATACATGCAAGGGTTGTACTTTGGGAAAATACACCAAGTCTTCCTTTGGAGACAGAGATAGTCGAGCAAAGTCTATTATGGAGAGAGTTCATTCATATGTGTGTGGACCATTCTCGATAGCATCCACCACCAAAAATAGGTATTATGTTATATTTGTTGATGACTATTCTTGTAAATGTTGGGTATTTTTTATGCAGAAAAAGGATCAAAATTTCACAAATTTTTGTGAGTTCAAAGAATTGGTAGAGAAAGAGTTTGGAAAGAAGGTTAAATCTCTATGGAGTGATAACGGTGGTGATTATGTCTCCAATGAGTTTAAAAACTTTTGTGCAGTAGAAGGGATTAAACGAGAGTTGATGGCACCACATAACACTCAATAGAATGGAGTTGCCGAGAGCAAGAACAGGAGCATAATAGGGGTAGCAAGGGCGATGTTGCATGACCAGGGAATACCTCTACACTTGTGGGCTGAGGCATGCAACATAGTGATTTATGTTCATAATCGTATCCCACATCGGATACTTGAGATGAAGACACTAGAGGAGGCTTATTCTAGTAAGAGGCCAGATGTTGGTAACTTTAGGATTTTTGGGTCATCGGTTTTGTTTCTTTGTGACCAAAGATGCACGAAAGAAGCTTGAGCCAACAACAGAGTTAGGGATCTTTGGGGTACACTGATACACCCCACAACTATTAGATGTACATGCCAACTAGTCGAATGGTAGTGGTTCGTAGGGATATCCGGTTCGATGAGGAGAAGGCAATGTGAGTATCCCTTGATAGGGATCTTGAGCTACAAGAGGATGAGGAGATTTTAGCTCCTAAGGTTGAGGAGCCTTAGATTGATGTGGAGCAGCCACATGCAGAGGTACCAGGAGTGAAGACATCCACTCAGGCAGAGTTTTCTAGATAGGGAAGAAAGTGCACTAGAGAGGCTGACAGATTGTTGGAGGATGCATGGGAGAGTGTAGGAGCACCCTCTTCTCAACGTAGACAGACAAGGTCACCAGAGAGGTACACTAGATAGATGGCACTTAAAGGTGCATGTGTTTTGATAGAGCCATCTTCCTTTCATGAAGTAGTGCAGTAGCCGGTTTGGGTTGATGCGATGGTGGAGGAGTATGACTCCATAGTTCGAAACAGTTTTTGTGATGTGGTCCCGAGACTGGAGGATAATTCAGTTGTGAGCTCTCATTGGCTTTACAAGGTAAAACAAGTTGTAGATGGTAGTGTGGAGAAGCATAAGGCCAGATTTGTCGCTTGTGGCTTTTCATAGGTAGAGGGGGTTAACTGTGATGAGACATTTGCTCCTTTTGCAAGGTACTCATCAATCAAATATATTTTTGCACTATCAGCATAGATAGGTTGGAAGATCCACCAATTGGATGTGAAGACTTCCTTCCTCAATGGCATGATTGAGGAAGAGGTGTACATAGAGCAGCCCAAAGGTTTTGAAACCTTGGGCATGAGTTGCATGTGTGCCTACTCAAGAGAGCATTGTATGGGTTGAAGCAAGCACCCTGTGCTTGGTACACCATGATAGATAGCTACTTCATTGTGTTGGGCTTCACAAAGAGTGAAGTGGATGTGAACCCGTATCACATAGTGGTGGAAGGTAAGTTGTTGATCATTGTACTTTATGTAGATTATCTCATACTGATAGGTGATGAGAATCTCATCAAATATTGCAAGGAGTACCTTGCAAGAGAGTTTGAAATGAAGGACATGGGGCTCATGCATTACTTTCTTGGCATGGAGATATGGCAGGGAGATGGGGAGTTGTTTGTATTTCAGGGCAAGAAAGGCAATGAGATACTTAGGAGATTCTGCATGGAGAGCAGTAAACCCATGGAGACTCCTCTAGCTGGTAACTGGAGGATGGAGGATGCTACTTTAGGAGAAGTAGTGGAAGCTATTGTTGGTGCACTAAGATGTATTATTAAAATAAATCTTAATACCTAAATTAATTATCAACCCAGGGTAAGTCTATTTATTTCAAGAGTGTCATCATTGTATATGCAGTGAGTTTAGAGGTCAATCCATAATGAAATGATTGGAATCATTGCAATCACTAATATCTATTTCTCTAAGTTCAATCCAAATAACTCTGAAAGAAACCTTTAGAACATTCTCAAATCTACCTAATTTATTCTATAGGAAAGCGAATCAAAATACAAGTAGAAAGAATTACTCTTAACAATCTAACTTGTATTGGCACTAATTCATTTGATATGAAGGAAAACTACAACAATCCAATAAACAAGTAACTAGGTAAACATCTCATGGAAAGCAATCAACTATAGCCTTGAGATTTGTGATAATGAACAACAATCGAATGTTTAAACCAACATAATCAATTCGATAAAGATTATCATGCAAATGTAACACACCCCAATCTAGAGTCTCGTCTGAAAAACAACACAAACCAGATTCATTAATCCTAACATCAATCAGAGTAGCACTAACTTTACAGGCTAACAGTAATGAACAATTATAAAAATAAACAGAAATGATTATAACACAATTGAAGCAGCAAATATCCTATTGACTGGGCCCAAGTCTCTAGAATTCCCCGTTGAGAGATATTCAGAATACAATTATGGATGAAATGCAGTCTTCTTCATTAAAATTAATAACAGAGTTACAACATCACAATATGAAAATATATGTGTTCAAAAAGAATAGTTACAATCTCAAAACTCCTAACTTACTATTCAATTCGCCTCATGGCTTTATATAACTTTTGGAAAAATAAATGGACAGAAGTGAATCCTCGGGATCAGGAGATCCTGAGGATTTTGCAACCCTCGATCTGATTTCATCACAAAATAGCATTGGTCCTCCTAGTCTTTTTTTGTCCCTCCTACTCAAGACATTGTCCTTTTCCTTTCCTGATTGTTGCTGCTATATCATTTGAACAACAATCGTCTAATCTGCATCCCTGCATAAAAGGATAGAAAAGTTAGTTTTTTGTACCAAATTTATCCAATTTGTTAATAATCGATTTTACCCAGCTTCTTTTATTGGTTCTTCTAGATTTATTCCTAAAACGAAGATAAACACATGAAAACAAATGCTTAATTAAGCTATTACGAGGAGAAAACTTGCCTTTTCTTCAGCCCAACATACTCCGCTGCTTACCTTTTTGCATGTCCTCATGTAATACAATGGCTGAGGTGTAGTTGAGTCAAGGAGTAAGTAGGATATACTTCCTCCTTATACAACCTAAAACCATTTTTTTGTTTGAGCACTACAAAAGCCTAGTTCACTTGGTGATCTAGAATATTATAATCACTATGACACCCATCAAGAGGATACCAGATAATAGGACTTCTGTATCGACACCCTATCTAATCAAGGCCCATGCTTAGGACCATATTTTTGTATTTGTGTGGGGGAGTGGAGGCAGCTTTGAAATTTCTAAAGCTAAATGGCTCTCTATTCCTGACATTGTTACTAGACGTTTCCCATCTTTGTCTGGCTACAGACAAAGCTTCTTATTTGATTTCCTGAAAGTATTCCTTCCCTGCCTATATGATGTCAGTATGAAGTGGTACTAATTGACCCACAACACCTGTTCATTTCATGAACTGTTTGTGCTAGACAGAGAGGTGTAGAGGTTTTGTGGGTTCTCCCCTAACCCATAAGTCTATGCCATATTCCCTCTTTTGAAAAGTATTATGGGCTTTATCCCATTTAATCTGATTAGTGGCAAAGGAAAGAAAAGCTTGAAATTGGATATCCCCTATAAAGGGGTCGGAATTACTATCTAAGTCATCCTCTAAGAAAAAAGTATGCATGTACAATTCGCACAAAAGGTGTTGTACCTGTTCATTCTGTTCTTTGAAACACTTGACAAAGTCTCAAGTGGTCTTTATTTTTGTTGACTTTCTAGCCTTAACGGATTTAACCTTCAATAAGAGGTATCTTTCTAGCAGAAATAGTGCATAGTTGGTGGCAGGTGCTTGGCATGACAAGGCATCTGAGTAGAGAGATAAAATAGTCTCCATTTTCTCCTTACCTTTCTGCAGCTTGGCCTGTACATCTTTGACTTTCTTCTCTTCATCCTTGTAATTAGCAAAAGTTCCATCCTCTGTGGCAGTAGGTGCCTCAAATTTCTTTCGCAATTCCTGGTGGACTTGTTGTGGCACTACTTTTTCTTTATGCCAAGCCAACTCCTGCTGAGCCTTGGCTAGTTCATTTTGCAATTTTATAATGACTACTTCCCTTACTAGAGGAATGTAATCAGGTGTTTCCTCTATCTGGACTTCATCATCCTATGTTACCATTAAGTTAGTTTGGATAGCAGCCTTTTCCGCTTCTTAGATCATACAACAATCAACTTGGATTCTTTCTCCAGTATCAATTTGAACAGCAACTTCGGTTATTCCTTTGGGCATATGGCGGTCTTCTCAAATATTGTCTACAGAATTGGCTTCGACAACAACATCATTAGTGGGGAAATCCATTTGGGTTTTTGCTGGGCAAACGCAAGGATATTCTGTCTGCATTTCACTACTCTTTAAAAGATATTGCTATGTTTGGGTTTGTTTTGAACAAACCAAAGGGGTCTCAGCCTAGGTTTCAATATCTTCCCAAGAGCAATGTTCTGTTTGGTTCCGTACAGTCTCCAATTTTGTTTTCACTTTCCAAACCCTAACTACTTCCTTCAACCACTTTCTCAGCTACTTAACTATCTTCTTCTACTTCATGTACTTTTTGAGCATCTTCCTCAATCTAACCTTATATGTTTTCTTTGTCATGAGGTCTTTTATCAGTGGTGGCACTGTTGTATTTACTTCAGGTTCAGGTGGAATTGTGCCAATATCAGGGCGAGGTTCTAATGGGACCGTGTCTCCTAAAGGATTCTCACCTTCCAGTTTTCTTTCTTCATGAACTTCCCTTTCAAGTGACTCCAATGGAATGGCATCTCCTGAGAAATTATCATTTTCATGGTCTTCTCCTATATGGGCCTCATCCTCTGAGGACTTCATAAAAATAGTGCCCCCTGGTTGATTTTCACCTTCCATGGTTTCTTCTGTAGGGCTTTCCTTTGTTGGGGGTTCCAGTGGAGAAGTAGCTTCCGTTTGATTTTCCTCCCTGAGGGTTTCCCCTGCATGAACTTCTACTTCAAGGGGCTTCTCCATAGAAAAAATAGGTTTCCTCTATCCCTCCAAATTATTAGTACATGGCAAGGTTTCATCATGACCAAAACTGCCAGCAGGGGCAGAGTGGTTAGGGGCATAATTCTACCCTTTTGAATTTCCAGATAACTCTCTTCCTTCATAGAATGTCCCCATGTTCTCTAGCACTCGGGTAACCTCTTCCTCATAATCTTGCAAAGGTTCATCTCGTGGAGTTGAAGGGGGCATGTGAGATGGCCTTGCTCCTTCTATTTGAATTGGGGTGTGTCACTGCCATTTTACCCTCACAGAGCGTCTTCACTTCATTGAGCCCAAGGCCAAAGAGGGATTCTTTCTTTTCTGTGTCCTTTTCGAACTTGTCACTCTTGCCCCCTGCTGTTCAATCTCTGGGTTTTCTATAGGTGGCGTTAAAGTAGGATTTACAAGGCTATCCCATGGATTTAAGAGATCTGTGGTTTGCATCTTTTGAATGAGTGACCGGAGAATCCACAGTAAGAACATTTTTATGCCAACGTTTCAAATCCCAAATGGGATCCATCATCAGGACCTATGAATGATGATAAAAAGAAAAGCTGCTTAGGGAAATAAATATTAATGAGGAAATGGATCAGCACACTGTCGGCTGGGATAATTCATTTATTAATTTTATTATTTAATCTGTTTTATTAATTAAATTAATTTTTTATTCTTATTATTAAATTTTAATTTATTATTTTTATTAATTAGTTTTAATTTATTAATCTATTAATTAATTTTTATTAATTAAAATAAATGCAATTGCGAAATTAAATTAATTTAATTTTTGATTTTAATTAAATTAATAAAATTAGTCATTTTTAATAATTTAATTTTTTATTATTAATTCTATAATTTTAATTAAAATAAATAAAATTATTAAATTTATTTATTTATTTTAATTTTATTAATTTAATTTAATTAATATTTTATAATTTAATTTTAATTATTCAATATTAACTTATTAATATTATTTAATTATATTAATTTATTTTATTAATATAATCAAATTAATTGTTTATAATGATTTATAATATATATATGATAATATATAATATATAAAATTTTAATTAAGCAATTTCAAATATTTTAATTAATAAGATTAATAAAATAAAACTAATTAATAAATAAAATAAATTTAATTAATAAAATAAAATTAATAAATTAATTATCCCAGCCGACAGTGTGCTGATCCATTTCCTCATTAGTATTTATTTCCCTAAGCAGCTTTTCTTTTTATCATCATTCATAAGTCCTGATGATGGATCCCATTTGGGATTTGAAACGTTGGCATAAAAATGTTCTTACTGTGGATTCTCCGGTCACTCATTCAAAAGGCTATCCCATGTTAGCTTCTACTCGGCCTGTTCATGAATGATGATTAATTTGATCAACCCATGATGGTTGATGACTAGATATGGGTCCTTTGCCTTTCTAACCCGATAAGCAACGTCATGCAATACAAAATTTAAATAAAAAGGTAAATTAATTGTGATTTTTTGTTTCAAAATAGCTAACAGTTTAAGTTGACGAGGTTTAACCATGTCCTGACGTCTGTCACATGTAATATACCTCTGCACAATGGTTGCCAACTCCTGTCATGGTTGTCTTAAAGATGTAGGGTGAATCCCTTTTCCTTTTCACACCAATTGCTCATCTAGTTCGTGGGGATACTGCGACTGCATCGTACAGAAGAACATGTTTTTCCATCCATCTCGTTCCTTCTGCTGGAAGTCCAGAGACTTCAACTATGATTGCCTCGGAGACTGTTATGTTCCTGTCTTTCACCATGGTGCAATCATTCTATAAATTCTACATAAATTCAAGTGTCATTTCCTCATGAAATCCCTGCAATCTAGTCAAGTATTATAGCCAGCCAGCATGCTCAAGAATCGCACAAGCCTGGTCTGATACCCTGAGAATTGTGGGTTCACTTCAAATGGATTTTCCTCCCATGGCTATTTTTTTTCAATGGATGGTTCACTTGCAAATTTGCATGCATTCCTTTCACACTTTCACAGTTTGGAACAACATCATAGATTGTTAAAGCTATTGATAGAGAAGTGATGTTGTTTTGAGAGTTAATATCAAAGGAAATTATGTTATTTGTCTCATCGGAAATTTTTGGCACAAGATCATAATTAATTCGCATGCTACCCATAATAGTTTCCTTCCCCCCTCCAATCAGAAAATGGTTTGATAATTATTACACACGCACATTCATAATGTATTCTTCTAACTAAAAATCAGTTTAATAATTATCACACAAGCTATACATAAATCCTTGCACATGTTGTTCATAACATAGACCATCCCCCCTCTAATCAGAAAAGGGTGTCCACGCCTACCAAGCATGGAAAAAGGGAGAAAGCGTCGATAATTCATAAATGCAGGTGAACAATCAAATGAAAGTGGCGTAAAATACGATAAAGGAAATCAAAGTAGTACATGTCAACATATTTGAAATGCCCGTCAAAAAAAATAAAACAGAGATTTAGACCTTTATGTAAATAGGTATTTAACTTAGGTGGAAAGGTGACAAAAGCATGACTAGCAATGAGTATTAATGATTGTCGGTAAAGTGATTGGACAATAATGATATAATGCATATAAGATATAGGTTACCATGCATGTTGGTTAATTGAAATAGAAATGTTGTTCAAATGGAAAATTCTCCTTTAGAAATGAATCCATAGGTGGTAATAGGATAGATAATATTTGGCAGTGTAACATAGTACTTCAATACCACAAGCAGAGCCACTGCTACCAGCAGGCATTCATAACCTCGATAGGGTTGTTGTTTAACCCAAAGAATGAGCCAGAGTCCTCCTTTTAGTTATTTAGATTATTTTCCTTATCCTTGCTATAAAGAAACCACTATGTTGGCATGGTAACCAGATAATCATAGTGCCATTCACCAAGATATAACAAATTGATCGACTTGACTCGTGATGAGATCCCCTATCCTTTTGACGGTTTTAACTATCAAGAAGGTCATTATGTTGGTGTGGTGGCCATAATGGAATGTTACATGTTACATCCTTATGATCATGGTAGGCTGGCTCATACTGAGACCCCCTATCCTCTTCAAGACAATGTTTGTTGCATTTTCATATTTTCATGATTTTATTGTAAAGGGAGGGAGGCTCATTTATTCCTTAAGAGTTAGGAATGGTGTAAGAAGTAAAAAAATGCCAATCAAAGGTATGCTTTTATCTTGATATCATCATATCAAAGGGATTTGTCCATTTGAAAGTGTAAAAGATAAACCAGCATGGTATAAGATAATAAATCATTTTATGATGTGTCCAAAGAAAAAATATTCGACCAGTCATTGTATAGATGCACCATGTCATATTTGGAATAAATATGACCATCAAAATGTTTCATAAGTCATAATGGTGTTAATATTACTTTTTTTCCTTATCTCTGGTAAAAATTTCAAATCTAGTCAAATGGTTTTCATTCAAAGCATGGAAGAAGAAGAAAATGGTGGAAAAGAATAATCATTGATGGAACAATAAAAACAAATCAAAGTTGTTCATTCTATCAAACAGCAGTTGTTCAATCAATTTAACAGTAGCTGTTCGGTTGATTGAACATCAAACACACAAAAGGAATCAAAGTTGTTCAATTGACTGAATAACAATCGTTCAATCGTTTGAACAACAAACACACAAAAATAAATCAAGGTTGTTCAATTGATTGAACATAAATCATTCAATCATTTGAACAACAAACACACAAAAAAAATCAGGGTTGTTCAGTTGATTAAACAGCAATCTTTCAATCGACTCAACAACAAGATTTGAACAGTGATTGTTCAATCAATTTGAACAGCAATCATTCAATCAATTGAATAGAAAAACACGAAAAGGAAATTGGTCGCGTTCAATCGATTGAACAACAATCGTTCAATCGGTTGAACAATAATCATTCAATCGGTTGAACAACAATCGGTCAATTGATTTGAACAACAAAACACACAAAAAGGAAATCGATGATGTTCATATGATTGAACTACAATCGTTCAATCGATTGAACAACAAAACATACAAAAAAGGTCAATGTTTTTCAATTGATTGAATAATAATTGTTCAATCGATTGAACAGGAAAATGAACAAAAAAAATGGTGTTGTTCAATTGATTGAACAACAATCATTCAGTCAACTGAATAGCAAAACACATAGAAATAAATCAATGTTGTTCTATTGATTGAACAGAAAGACACAAAAAGAAATCGATGTTGTTCAATTGATTAAACAACAATCGTTCAATCGATTGAACAACAAAAACACACAAAAAGAAATTGATGTTGTTCAATGGATTGAACGGAAATTGCTCAATCAATTGAACATCAATTTTTAAACACACCCAAAAAAAACAAGAGAACTCCTCATATATACATGGTGATGCCTAACTAAATTGCAACCAACCGTAAGGGAATATATACATTATTTACAGCTAAATAAAGATACATTTTTATGAAAACAATGTTGTCGGGTAATCATTCCTTGCAGCTAAAGTGGGATCATCATGTACGTGTTGACAAGAAGACTCTTTGGTGAGTGGTTTGTGACAATGATGCACCTAATTTCCAATCACCTTGAAAGAATGGCTAGACTCATCAATGGCAGTCAGAGTAAGCATGCCATTATTATGTACCTCCAGAATTTCATAAGGCCTAAGCCACCTTATATGTAATTTGCCTAGAAAGTCTTGGAATCTTGAATCATAGAGGAGCGCCCAATCTCCTTTATGAAATGCCTTCTTTTTAATAATATTGTTGTCCCAATTTAACCCTTGCTGCTGAATAATTGCGGTGCATTTTATAGCAAGTAGTCAAGCCTCGTCCAATTCATTTATTTGTTGAAGTTGTTTGGTTTGGGCCTCTTTCAGATCCAATCCCACTTCCTGGGTTGTTCTGAGAGTTTTTATTTCAAATTCAATAGGAAAGATAGGTTATTTGCCAAATACAAGTTGGTACGGAGAATATCCAATAGTATTTCACCAAGTTGTGCGATAGGCCCACAAGGCCTCTAGTAGTCTAGTAGCCTAGTCTCACTAATGTGTCGAAACTGTCTTGGTCAGAATTGCTTCTATGACCTTATTGGTGCTTTCAACCTTCCCGTTCGCCTATGGGTGATATGGGGAAGTGACTCTATGTGTGATATGGTGGTTCCTTAGAGTGGCTATAATTTTGTGTCCTACAAATTTCCCTCCTCCATCTATTATCACTTCCTAAGGTAAACAATATTGCA
The DNA here is from genome assembly GCA_000404065.3 of Pinus taeda. Classification (NCBI taxonomy): domain Eukaryota; kingdom Viridiplantae; phylum Streptophyta; class Pinopsida; order Pinales; family Pinaceae; genus Pinus; species Pinus taeda. Next base: position 228,413 of record APFE031666410.1, read on the forward strand.
CAAATACATAAAAAGGAAATTAATTACAGCTTCTTCTGTGGCCCTTGGCAAATCTACTGTTTCTACCCACTTTGTTACATAGTCTGTGACAACCAATATGTAGGCCTTTTGGTTTGATGGAAAATGAAATGGGCCAACGAAATCCAATGCCCAGCATTCAAAAGGTTCTATTACCAATTGGGGCTACAACGACATTTGTAATATTCCTAATTAGCCATGGCTAATTGGAATATTCGATTTTGTTTGATTTTTGCCTTCTATAGTTATTTATAAATAAAAAAGTGAGGATGGGGGACATAACTCATTTTAAGAATAAAAAGTCACTTCCTAGTAGCACAACGTTGTGACTTAAGGAGGAGCCAAGGGGGCCAAAGGGGGACGCATAAATGGGGCCCACACAGACACATGGAGGGATTGCGCAGGAGGGAAGAAAACATGGCAAGAGGGGAATCACGCAGGAGGAGGTGAGCCTAGGGATTGTGAGAGGCAGAGGCTATAAAATAGAGAGGAGCCCCCTCATTTTGGATCATTCTAGTTATGAGCATTTGGATAGTCATTTCGACTTAGAGCACATTGGTTGTTTAGCAAGTCTGCAGCACTATTTAGTGCATTGAGTGTCTCCGTTCAGAGATCTCACCCTTAGCCCGGGGGAATTCGAGTGCCTGCTCAGGCAAGGTATTTCCATTGGCTTTCCAGCAGTAGTTTCATCAGCATTTCAACAGCAGTTTCATCAGCATCTTTGAGGAACTGCGCAGAACCCCAAGGGGGTGATTTTCGGGGGTCGGCCATTTCAGAAAATCTTTTTGGGTTTTTCTGGGTTTTTTTAGTAGAGTCTGATTCCAGAACTTCAACCTTTTCTGAGGAGGGGAGCAGCCCCAAATCCTCATTCAATTGCCACCATCAACAGCGCGACAGTTTTCCAGCAGCTGGGACGCAGATCAGTGTGAGGCCATTCCAGGAAATCTTTCTGGGTTTTTCTGGGTTTCTTGAGTAAAGCTTGAATCCAGAGTTTCAGCATTTTCCAAGGAGGGGAGCAGCCCAAAATCATCATTTATTTTCTAGCAACAGCAACAACATCCATGCAGAGAGGCCATTCTTGTCATTCTGAGAGTATTTCTTCACTTGCCTTGTGCAAGTCAAGGTGCCATATGTCTAATCACCTCCTGTACTCATTTATTGTCAGTATAATAAAATGGCTTAGCATTTCTCGCTACATTTCTTGTGTATCTGCTTATATTCCCGGTTTACATTATTATATGTTGTTCCATTGTTATTTTATCACTTCTGGGTTATTATATCATTTCCACATATTTGGTTGGAGTTTTTGCTAGGGTTTGAGGAATATTCTGGTTTAGGGATATTACAACATTTCATCAAATTGGCTAGGTCAACCCATCCTTTGGCGGCTATCACAAGCCTAGACATAGTTCTTAGTGTCTTTAAAAATATTGGGCCAATAATAGCCCATATGTAGTACCTTATGTCCCATTCTACGATTTGTGAAGCATCCCTCGCAGGGTTCATCATGGTAAGCCTTCAGGATTTCGTAAATTTCATCCTCATGAATGCATCTATGTATACACATTCCAGACCCTGTATGAAAAAGGTATTCTGCAATCCAAGAAAATCGGGCATTGTGCTGAACAAATTGTTTCTTTCCCTTGTTGTCAAGTGTCTAGGAAACTTTCCTACTGCTAGATAGTTTACTACATCTGCATACCATGGTGTTTTGACTACTACGAAAAACAAATGTCCATCTAGAAACTGGTCATCTATTACCAATGGATCATTTATCTTTGGAACTGGAGACAGAAAATCAATGACTAGGTTTTCTTTCCCGAGATGATCTTTTATGGTGATATCAAACTCTTGCAAGAGTAACAACTAGCGAGTCATCTAACCATTCGTAATAGGTTTATTAGCTAAATATTGTATGGTGGAATGATCAGTATACAGAAAAAAATGATAGGCAGTTATATAATGTCTAAATTTGTTTATGGAATAAATGACAGCTAAGGATTCCTTTTTTGTTACTATATAACTAAGTTCAGCAGCAGTAATATTTTTGTCAATATAATATATAGCATAAGGATTTTTGTCCTCTTCTTTCCCGAGGACAGTGCCTATTGTTGCATCTGACGCACTCATAGAAATGTGGAAAGGTAGTTCCTAGTTGGGTCCATGCAATACTAGTGTCGTCGAAACTAATTTCTTCAAATCTGTAAAAGTTGTGTCACATTTATCAGACCATTTAAGGTGAACATTTCCTATTAAAGAATATAAAGGAACAACAATTTGTGATTTTTTTTTTATAAACCTACGATAATAACCTGCATATCCAAGGAAGCTACATACCTCTGTCTGAGTACAGGGTGTAGGTAGTAGGAGAATTACCTATATCTTTGTTGGATCTACCTGTATCCCAGCTACAAAGATGTAGTGTCCAAGGATTACACCTTCTGTCATCATCATGTGACACTTAACATTGCTTCAACACATCCTGGTGGCAATGCATCGTTCCAAAACCTTCTCTAATGTTTGTAGCGCTTGATCAAAGTCGTCCCCATACAGGGTAAAGTCATCCATGTAAACTTCAAGTCCTTCATTTATCAGATCAGCAAAAAAACTGAGTATGGCTCTTTGAAATGTAGTTGGGGCATTGCACAAGCCAAATGGTAATACTCTGTAAGCGAATGTACCCCACAGGTAGGTAAAGGTCATTTTGTCTTGGTCCTCAGGGGTGATTTGAATCTAATTGTACTCGTTGAAGCTGTCTAAGAAAGAGAAGAATTGTTTCCCTAACAGAGTATCAAAGACATGATCAATAAATGGAAGAGGAAAGTGATCTTTCTATGTTGCTTTGTTCAATTCTCGGTAATCCACACAGATACACCACTTCCCATATTTCTCGGGAACAACTACCAGTAGAGAGACCCACTTTATATCCAAAATAGGATAAATGAAATTCACATCCAGCAACTTCTGTAGCTCTTCTTTTACAATATCTTTGAGGTGCGGATTCAATCTTCGTTGAGGTTGCCCGCTAGGAGGAGCATCCTTTTCAGTGTATATATGATACGTACATAACTGTGGGTCTATGCCCTCCATGTCTGGATAGTCCCAAGCAAAATCCCCTTTATATTTTTGCAGGACCTGAATGAGCTATTGCTATTGGTCACTGTCCAAGCTATCATTAATGTTTAAAACCTTTCATGGTTCAATTTCAATAGGCTTTCTGTTATGAACAACAGTGGTTTGGATATGTTGATCATCAATATCTTTCATAGGGTCTTCCGAGGCTTCAATGTCAAGAATTTATTTCAACATTTGACATTTGACATTGTTCATATTATCTCGATGATTAATAAAGTTATTGATTACATAATCTTTACTTTGATTCGTGAATTCAAGTGCCTCTTCTACTGTAAGCGGGAACGAATGCTTTCTTCCAGGTATGTGGGTAGTTTTTTTTTATGTATTTTTACAATGGGAAGACTTGGTGTGGCAGGAGGATATAGAACAAGATTTTTTACAGCATCCCCCTTAGCAATGGTCATGGTGCCTTCTCGAAAACCTATATAAGCATCAGCTGTTGCCAGCCAAGGTCGGTCCAAAATCAGAGGGTGCCCCTCTAATCGACTCTTTGGGTTTATAATGAGCAAATCTACAGGATACTCCCATGAATCAAAAGAAACAATAATATCCATCAAAGTTACTTCTGGTCTCACCACCGAACGATCGGCAAGTTCTAGCAGGGTGGTGGTTGGTTCTAGAGCTGTAATACCAAGTGCCTTACAGGTTTCTAGTGTTAAGATGTTAATGGCTACACCCAAATCGACGAGTGTGTTTGGAAAGGAGAGGCTATACATTTGAACTGTAACTATGGGATTCCCAGGATCTTCATATTTTATTAGATTTTCTCCTCCCAAAAGAAAGTCAGACAAGGTCCCTAAAATATGAATGGTGGGTGGAGCTTTTTCTTTCCTCACAAGATTTTTTGGACAAAGCTCTTTAATTGTTTTAGCATAAATAGGAATGTCTTGGATGGCCTGGAAGAGAGGAATTTTAATGCAAAGATTTTTCAGTTTCCCTACAAGATCTAAGTCTGGATAAAAAAACTAGTTTAGGTATTGTTAATCTTTTAGGGAATGGGGGAGAAGTAACTATGATTTTTTTAGGGTCTTTATGCTCAATTGTATCTTCTCCTTGTTTTATTTTTGTGTCATTCACAGTCGATGGTGTATGTACAGGTGGGGTTTTAAACTTAATTGATGGTTGGTCTCTATCTTTTTCAGGAGTGATAATGCATCCTAATCTCAGTCTAATTTTGTTACATTCTTTTTTTTCAATCTCATATTCTGATCTTTCGACAATTTGCACCAGCTGAACTGGTCTGTTATTGGGATTTTGATTTGGTTGGGCTGGCAATTGGGGATGCAGAAGGGATTGAGGATTTTTCTGCAATGGATATGGGGCCGATAATGTAGGTTGAGGTTGAGGACCCATCCCCATAGGTGTATTCATTATCCTTAAAGGTTGCTACCAATTCGGAGACCAGTTCGGATTTTGTGAAGTAGAGGCATGCCACTGCGATGGATATGGATTACCTTGCCAAACAAGAGTAAAAGGAGAATTTGGCTAGCCATTACTCGAAAAGGACTGAGTTGGCCAAGGTTTCATAATAAATGGTTGGGATTTCTAATTCGAGAAGGTGATTGGCCTTGCCATGCTACACCAGAATTCTGGTGTTGATTAAATGATGAAGAAGGAAATAACTGGGATGTGCCTTCTGACATACCTATGGGTTTGGCCTACCACTGTTGACATTGGTTCATCAAGTATATTGGTTTTATCTCTTCTTTTTCTTCTTTGAAAACTGCTTTCAAGCCTGGAAGTGATGGACACTACTCAGTGGTGTGCTCCTTGGTGCAGATAGCACATGTCTGGACCATGTCCAATGGACACTCCTGTTGGTTGTGCTTCTTCTAGCAGCGTGGGCAAAAAATGGCCAAGTTCTGTTATGCTAAGGCTTGTTTCTGTTTAGCCTACAGGATGTCCAACTGCATTGTAAGGGTGCCTAGGATGTCCGTCTTGAAGTCTTCCAGGAGATTACTTATTTCCATTCTTATTACGCCTTCACTATGTGCTTTCCTTCCTCTAGTCATAGGATCTCAGCTTCCTGACCCGGTGCGTGTGCTACCTCATGAACACCTGATACACAAGCAAACGATTTCATCATAATCTTCTTGAGAAATATCTCCTTTCCCCATCAAATTGAGAGTTTTTATCCATTATTCTTTCATTCCCTTAATTAAGATGGCTATCAGGACTTCTTTTGGTAAAGTGGTGTGAGGGGATCTCTGCAAATTATAGTGAAACCGTTCAACATATTCTTCTAGAGTTTCATATTTTAATTTCCTAGTCTTGCAGAAGTCTTAGTACCTTGTGAGGAAAGAAGTTCTCATGTCATCCCAAGAGTTAATAGTACATCTTCCTAAACCCATGAACCACCTCAAAGATGCTCCTTTTAGAGTAGAAGGGAACAATTTTAATTTTTGAGGGTCGGTGGTATAGTCATACCCTCTGCAGAGGACATCAAACTCTAATAAGAAGGCATTTGAATCCTCTGTGATCATCCCATGAAAATTTGGGATGATTTGCAAGGGAATAGCTTTCATCGGGACATTGGCAACTTGGTTGACTATGGGGTATTCCAATGTCGAGGTCTAACCTTGAGGTACCTGGTTTTCCATTTGGTTGAAAATGCGCCAATATCCTTTGGGGATTTCAGAGGGTGCTATTCGAGTAAGCAGAGGAGTCCCAATCCTAGTTGGTTTTGCAGTACTATCTAGATCTAGGATCATAACAGATCCTTGTTCAGACAACTATGGTCTTGCCTTAGCAATTCCACTGGTTTCTCCCTCTCCTTCTCTTAAGTTACACGATTTTATCTCTTGTAGAGGAGCAGAATGTAAATTTGTTGTAACCTAAAAACTCTATTCAAATCATCCAATTTTTGCTATGAATCTCAGCGTAAGCTGTAGATGGTGAGCATGCTACCTAAGGGATTAAAATAGGGTTTTTTCCAAATACAGTCTAGAATCCTACTGATGCCTGAGACTCTACTTTTCTTACGATTTCATCTATAAAAGTTGATCTCCCAAGGTTCACCGATCGCTTGTGGTTTTCAGATTTAGGTGGGGGGTTATGATCTTTTTCTATCTATTTATTCCTAGTCATTCATAAGAAAACCTATTCCTATTTAACCTCTATGAAATTGCCGAAAAGTGGGATGAAGAGAAGCACTTTACTTGCTGGTTACGCAAGTTCTTACCTCCTTTTTTTGAAACCCAATTCTTTTACAGTAAAATAAAAAGAAATCACTTTGAAACACTATCCCCAGCAACTGCACCAAAATTTTGGTGCACTAAGATGTCTTATTAAAATTAATCTTAATACCTACATTAATCATCAACCCAAGGTAAGTTTGTTTATTTCAAGAGTGTCAGCATTGTATATGTAGTGAGCTCAAAGGTCAATCCATAAAGAAATGATTGGAATTGTTGCAATCACTAATATCTATTTCCTAAGTTCAATCCAAATAACTATGAAAGAAACCTTTAAAACATTCTCAAATCTACCTAATCTATTCTGCAAGAAACTGAATCGGAATACAAGTAGAAAGAATTACTCTTAACAATCTAATTGGTATTGACACTAATTCATTTGATATGAAGGAAAACTACAGCAATCCAATCAGCAAGTAACTAGGTAAACATCTTATGGAAAGCAATCAACTATAACCTTGAGATTTGTGATAATGAACAACAATCAAATGTTTAAACTAACATAATCAATTCGATAAATATTATCACGCAAATGTAAGACAACTAAATCTAGAGTCTCGTCTGAACAACAACACAAACCAGAATCATCAATTGGAATAGCACTAACTTTACAAACTAACAATAATGAACAATTATAAAAATAAACAAAAATGATTATAACACAACTGAAGCAGCAGATCTCCTATTCCAAGTCTCCAAAAGTCCCCGTTGAGAGATATTCAAAATAGGATTATGGATGAAATGTAGTCTTCTTCATTAAAATTAATAACAAAGCTACAGCATCACAGTATGAAAATATCTGTGTTCAAAATGAATAGTTACAATCTCAAACATCCTAACTTACTCTTTAATTCGCCTCATGGATTTATATAACTTTTGGAAAAATAAAAGGATAGAAGTGAATCCTCGGGATCAGGGGATCCTAAGTATTTCACAACCCTCAATCTAATTTCATCACAAAATAGCATTGTTCCTCCTGGTCTTTCATTCTCCCTCCAACACAAAACGATGTCCTTTTCCTTTCATTGTTGTTGCTGCTCTGTCGTTTGAACAACAGTTTTCCATTCCGCGTTCTTATATAAAAAGATAGTTAAAGTTAGTTTTTTGTGCCAAATTTATCCAATTTGTTAATAATTGATTTTACCCAGCTTTTGCTATTGTTTCTTCTAGATTTATTCCTAAAACAAAGATAAACACCTGAAGACAAATGCTTAATTAAGCTATTACGAGGAGAAAACATACCTTTTCCTCAGCCCAACAGCTACTATTTACAGGTAGCTTGTGGGTTCACTCATGTACTTGGTGAACAATTGACCGGGTATGTGCTATGTAGTTAACCAGCTTACCCAAGCGATGGTTAGGCATACCAAGCTGTATTAAAAGGAGGCAAAGCATGTATTGAGATACCTTAGAGGCACCACTCAGTTTGGGTTATGGTACAGATGGATAGAGGAAATGAAACTTCAAGGCTTCACCGATGCAGATTAGGTAGAGAGTCCATCTAACAAGAAGAGCACATCAAGAGGGATCTTCAATATTGGGTCAGAGGCAATTTCTTGGTACAACAGGAAGCAGAGATCGGTTGTACTCAATTTGGTAGAGACCTAGTACATGGCTTCAAGTCAGGCAGCATGTCAGGCTATCTAGATGAGAAAGAAATTGGTTGGTTTGTTTGGTCAGTACATGAATCTGACAGTGATTTACTGTGATAATCAGAGTTGTATCAAACTCTCTGAAAATTCAGTCTTTCATGATCGGTCCAAGCATATTGATATTTGGTATCATCATTTCAGAGATTGTGTATTGAGGAGGATCACGTTGTTAGATTACATTCCCATGGAGGAGAAAGATGCTAACATCTTGAAAAAGGCATTGTCAAGATGTAAATTCGAGTTTCATAGAGACATGATCGGGGTAGCTAATAATCCCTTTCTTGTTGAGAGGGAATGTTGAGAAATGGAAACAAGAAATTCCAATTTAATTTGTCCTTGAATTAAACTATGAATTAAATTCGAATTCTATTCTCATAGTAACTTAAAATAGTTAAATTAAGTTTATTAAACTTAATTAGCTTAGGAAATTCGAGTTGGAATTTTTTTTGTCGTCATGTGTATGTTCTCCCTACTTTTTAAGAGTCTAGTGTGAGCTGTAAAATAGAAGGTCTGGTTTCATGAGTCGGTTCAATTAGATTAGTTCTCAAACTAATTGGGAGAACTAATACTGAGTTAAGAGTCAGTGGTGTCACTAATGAACTCCACCAGTGCTACTCTAGTTAACTGAATATTTACTCATCAGAAACTCATGCATGTCAATTCTGAGCAAGACCCAGTTGAGACTAGAGTGCAAGGGTAGTGTAATATTTACTTTAGATTTTTCTGAGTTGCACTGATAGTGCACACATTCAGGAACTGATCCTTAAGGGATTGCGAATTTTTTGAGGCTTTATTTCCCTTTAAATAGAAGCTATCCTCCATAGGAATTAAAAATTGGAATAGAGACTTGGAGAGCTCATGAAGAGGCTAAGATTTGGCCTTGATCTTTCTTACGAGATGGAGATTGAATTTGCTGATTGTTGGGATTGTTCTAGATAGAACAAGCATTATATTTTCATCTTGATTTTCTGGACTAATACAAAATAGATAGTCAGGTTTTGAGTTGTGGCTTTCCCTGGATATTTATTGTGTTATATTCCTTTGATTCACTTCCTCTATTTATTATTGTTTGTTCGATGTTTATGGGCTTCCTCTGTAAAGAGTAGAAGTAGATTCTTGTCTCTTTCTTTAGAAAATTGCATTAGCTTGTAAATCTACATGATTTTTTACAGTATGAAGAAGGAAAATGAACAAAATAACTAACATATTTAAATTTATTAGTATCAAATCCATCAAATAGAACTCAACTTGTCAATTAAAAAAAGGTTAAATAATTAACACTTAATAGCAACTAACAATCCCTATATAAACTTCACATTCTTCTTCTAAACAACTAACAAAATATAATACCTTCTATTTTTTTTTTTTAATTTAACAAAAAAGTGCATTTAATTCATATGGAATACCATGTCAATCATAATGGATTATAACATATATATTGATGTACATTTTATATAATATATATTATATACAATATATATTGTTATAGAAATATATTGTATATATATTATAACTTTTTTTATTAAAAAAAAAAATGAGAACATGACATTCATGTTCAAAACATAACACATGTACTTTATACAAAACAAAAAGTGAGTATCAACTCATGCGTTGTCTTGTTAACACTATTCGAAATGTGTTCAATGAAAAAACCTACAAAAGCCAAGGAATACGGATACTGCCAAAAGGCTTATTATGACAACGGTGAACAGTGGGATGATCCCCGATCTTATATCAAGAATAGAACGTTAACATATAAATGTACAAACGCTTTACCATTCGAGAGTGATCTGAAATTGAAAACTCATATCACAGTATGAAAGAAACAAAATGCGATTGATTTTATAGAAAAATAGAGCATTTTTACCATCAAAATAGTGCAAAGTCACTCCAATAAACATGAAATCAGTCTCTGGTTCAATGAGCATAAGAACATACAAAAAAAATGGTCAATTGCAACCATATCCACAAAATTTCTGAACCCCAATTCTAGAGTCCCAATTGGACGTGTTGGCTCTTTTTAAGCCAAAAAAGGAAAAGAATAAAGATTAGTATAAAAACAAGTCACAATTCATGACTATAAAATATTCATAATTAGGCACATTCATGATCATTAAAATAGTGGGAAAGGTAGTATTCTTCAACACATTTGCAACTTTTCTAAATCTTGATTCCAATTTATGATATGTAGAATTAAACTAAAGGCTTAATATTTAACTACTTATCAACACCTAATACCATTTAATATGTATGTTTGAGTACTCAACTTTATTTACCCAGCATTGCTTTGCTGCTAGTGAGCCTGGGCAGTAGCCCGGCGAAGTTACCTTAGTATCATGCATGCATTTACCCATTCCTAGTGAGTGTCCATAACGTCGACGAGTTTATATACACTTCCCACACAACAAGTGCTTTCAACTTTCCTGTTACTGCCTTTTTTATTATTATCACTTGTTTAAACAATTGCTTTTAGTATTTTTGGTTTTTGCAATTAGGCGAGGAAAGAGGGGTGATTCAAAATGTTATGTAAAATAAAAAGGAACAATACTTGTATATATGTTGTTCATTTTATGATATACCTTATTTTGTATTTTATTTATTACCTTATATTTTGTTGAAACAGTATGTAATTCCAGATAAGGGAGAAGTTGGAGAGCATTTAGGAATATTTTCCTTGTTAAAAATAATGCGACACAAATAACTAATTATAATGAAGATGATCATGGATTACAACTTGTCAACATACTTTTAAAACAATTCCCTTATGAAATAAGACCTAAATGAGACATAAATATGAGCTTGTCACAATTGAAACAATTTTCACTCTGAAAAATTTACATATGATTAATTATATATGTACAAAGGTCATTTTCCATCTTTAAGAAAAGTATTTTTTAAGAATTTGCCCATTTATTGGTAAGTTTTCCTCTATTCCATCTAGAGTTTGAAGGATAAAAGTAGATGAGACTAATTTTTTGGAAATCTGAAATGGTCCAAGCCAAAACTTTTGGAACTTTGTGTGTTGGCCTTTGTCTTCAAGGGCCTTGTCCCATTTCCGGACTAAGTCTCCGATATTTAATTTTTTTTCACTTGATGTATGATTATTGAACCATTGTTTGACAATTTTCTGATGATTAATGAAATATTGATTAGCTTTGTTTCAAGCTTCTTCTAATTGAAATATTTGGTCTTGCCTATGTTGTAAGCTAGAATAAGGCTCCTCCTAGATGGATTGGACTAAGGATATTGATGGCAAATTAATGTTTTGGGGTAATATAACTTCTTTACCATAAACCAATAAATAGGGAGAAGTACCTATCGAAGTTTTATGTGTTATCCTATCAACCCATAAGGCGTTACTGAATGCTTTGTGCCAATTCTTTTGGCTGTCATCAACAATTTTCTTAATGGTTTTTAAAAGGTTCTTATTAGTGGATTATGCAAGAACATTACCTTGTGGGTAATATTTAGCGTAATATTTCAGTTTTATACCCTTTTGAATTGCAAAAACTGTAATTGGAGTAGAAGAAAAATAAGTGGCATTATCGAGCAACAAAGTGTTAGGAAGACTAAACCTAGTAATAATCTTTTGTTCAATAAATGAAATAACTTGATCAGAAGTAACAGTTTTCAAAGGTATAGATTCCACCCATCTTGTAAAGAAAGCATTCGCAGTAAGAATAAATTTATGTTGCTTGGATGAGTTTGGACTAATCTCACCAATGACGTCAACTCCTCATTGTTCAAACGGTTGATCGATGACCACAGGTGGTAAAGGAAGTGTTAGTCTTTTGACTCTTCCTGTTGATGTATGACAAACTTTTAATTCTCTCACGTAAGTGTGTACATATTTGAATAAGGTCAGCTAGTAGTAACCTACACGAAAATATTTGTGAGCAGTTGTGTCGCTTCCGAATTGACCACTGGCAGGTCCATCGGGAATTTCCTGCAAAACCTTGTCAGCATTTGGTTTTTCTAAACAACGAAGCAAAGCATAACCATAATTCTTATGAAATAAAACACCATTAATGATCTGATACTTATTATATTTTAATCTCAAAGAATGTTTTTTCTTAGTATCTAAATTTAAGCAGTACCATTTTTGGGTGCAACCCAAATTCGGCTAGATTTTGGAAAAAAACTCTATGTTTTGTGGGGCAGAGCGTGCAGTGGAGCATACAGTGGAGTGTGAAGTGGACCACGCAGTAGAGCGCAGTTTTAGGAATTAAATATACGCACAATGTAAGGGCTTCGGGGTGGGTCGAAGCCCCTCCTTTTTTTGTAAAATCACATGATTTTGTAAGGGATCAATGGTTTTGGGACCATAGTTGCTTGTTTCAGGGAATCCATGGTATTTGGACCATGGTATTTTGATCATGTAACCCTTCTATGTAATAGTATATATAGGGTAAAATAATAATAAGAGAATCATCAAATTGATCCAGATCAGTGTTATGGTTGTATTATTGTGATCTGTAATTTTAAGAGAAGGTGAGGCTCTGCAATTGAGTGCACAGGGGCCTATGTCTGTAGTTGAGTGTGAAGACAACCTACAACTTAGTGCACAGGCCAAGAAATATTTTTTGTTGAAAGATTAATTATATTAGTAACAATTATTTTGGACGTAGCCCCACATTGGGGTGAACCATGGTAATTTGGTGTCTTTATGTGTATATTTTCTTATTATCTATTGTAGAGTAGAAGTTATTAGAGTTCCAATTTATTTCAGCACAAAGATGGTTTATGGTTTTATATGGCATGTTTAAGTGATTAATCTAATCTGGTGAAGTGAATTATAAGTACTAAGAATAAGATAATATAATAATACCACATCTACTAATCCTTCAAGGTTGTAGAAACATGGTTCTACATCCTCCCATAGTTACATCGGGTGAGACAACGATTTGCTTATAGTTCGTTGCTGGAAGGGCCAGTGATTGAGGGTTTTGTTGGTCAACCCAAATCTAGGTCAACGCAAACCAAGCCAAAAAATAGTTCTATTTTTAGCACCAGGATCTGTTTAAGGGATATGTGGATGTGGCACTCGTCAAAAAAGGAGATTCAAGACTAGATAGAACTAAAAGAGTGATAATTTGTGGATCAAGAAAACAGAAATCCTCTTCTAACATTCGAAGCTTGGTTACATAAGTATATTTTTACAGATCAATACGAGATTTTCTTTGCTTCATTTCCTGTCGAGTTGTACAAGTGGATATCAAGGTTGACTAAAAGGAAGAACTATTTTAAAGGTGAAGAACCTATAGTGTGGACTCCTTAATGGATGCAATGACTCAAGAGCACTGACAATAGTATTTCAAGGATTGTCGATTTCTCGATTGATAACATCTTGGGAGGATTCATTACTGAGTTCGTCATAGACGCATCATTTCCTACAGTGAAGCAGAATGAATATTCTTCAAAGGACTACGAGGTAAGTATTTAAAATCTCTGAAACTTTGGATTCATATGCTTTTTTGTGATATAGGAGTTTTACATATGCAATTAGATTGCTAGTTTACTTATGTTTAGAAGAAGAGAGAATACATATGAGCAATATATCAGAGTAAAGTGAAGCGGAAAGAGATATAGAGTAGATACAAGAAATATATTTCGTGGAGAAGATCCAAAGACCTTTATAGAGATTGATTATAACCCTCTTTTAAGTGAATCTGAAAGTCAAGGAGAAGAATGCCACCCTGATAACCCCCAGGTAGCTTCGCAGTATTCACCCTTCCATCCTAAGAGTTCATAGAAGCTAGAAGCCAGTAATAGCCAGGGTATTTTTGGCTTTCCCCCTCCCCCTCCACCTCCTCCTACTCCCTCTACCCCTCCCCCAATCCCCCTCCCCTTACTTCTCCCCCTCCCCCTCCCCCTCCAAGAAGAAGTATGGTTGATGATATTAAGCTATCGGTTTTCAAAGGAACTGGATTGGAGGATCTAGAACAGTTTTGGTTTTTATGTGAAGTTGTATGGAGAGTGAAGTAGATCAATGATGAGAATATAAAGAAATTGCAGCTCGTTAATGAAGTTCTAAGGAAGATCATTAACATGGTATATGAAGTATTCAAATAATTAGAATGAGACGTTTACAAATATTAAAACAACACTGATAAGAGAGTTTAAGAAATTAAATTCTGAGTCGCAGTGCATCACCAAGTTGAAAGAAATCAAACATAAACTAACTGAATCTGTTTGGGAGTTTTATCAAAGATTTAAGGTGTTATTGGATCAAGCAAGCTTCGACATGGCTCTACAGCAACATAAAGAATAGTTTATAGCTAGCCTGCTACCGCATATCAGATTTCCATTGACACAACAAAAGATAGAAAGTCAAGTTGAAGCTCTACAGATTGCAATGAAATTGGAAGCTTCGCCTATAGGAGATAATAATGCAAGAATGCAATAGATTCAGAATTGGCTAGCGAACATAACCCTACAGATACAAGACATCAAGAAAAGAAAATAATTTAGAGAAGAAGTATGGTGTACGAAGTACCGATCAGAGGGACATTCTAAAGAACAGTGCTCTATCTTCAAAAATTACATGGCTAATGGGGCACTGGATCCCTTGAATGTAGGATCCAGCCTATGGCGTGAAATATGTAAGACTAGAGGCCAACATCATTCAAAATATTGTTACTTGTTACATAAATATTTATAGACCTTGAGGAATCTATATTGCAAATTTTGTAAATCAGTAGGACATTATGAGAATAATTGTCAAGCTTACAAACTAATGGTAGAGCGTGGTGCTGACATTTATAGAATGCAAGGAGAAGAGAATGTACATGAGGACAATGGATAGTGCGGTGGTCAAGGAGGTTACCAAGAAATAGGTCGAGGTGGTGGAGTTGGTTGAGGACGTGGACATATAATTTTCTATAACTGTGGCCATACAGATCATTTTGCAAGAGACTACCAAAACCCCAAAATGACATGTAAGTATTGTAAATCCTTTGACCATGTAATTGAAGAATTTCGTGTACTTATGTCGAAGATGCAAGAAAAAATAAATCAACAGCCGACATAGAATATTCAAATGATGACTACTAAAAGGAGGAATGACAAACCTCGAATTAGTATTGTCACTAGAAGTGGAGTTGCGACTGGTAGTGATAAAGTAGATGAAAAGAAAGAATCTGAAATTGCATGGGTTAGAAAAACTATTGAGAAATTTCTTGTTTTTATATTCAGAAAGAAAAATAAGTATTTATGGAAGCAAAGTGAAGTTTTATAAATGTTGGAGCTTTGACCTCTAGTGCACAACCAAAGACCGATCAGACAAGTAAGTGTGACGTGTCATCATCTTCAACATAGGACCAAGCTCTGAAACAGGATTGAGCTCTGACACAGGACTAGGTTTCAGCAAATCAAGTAGGTATTTTTAGGCCTTTCCAACGGACTTGTATGAAAATGTTAAGAGATCAAAAGGTTGTAGAAGGGATTTAGGGGTTGATAGATTCCTGTGCATCCAAAGAAACAACATGAAGTGAGATGCACACAGTCAATAATTTGCATTGATAAACCATGAGTCAAATAATATATCAAATCATCTTATTGAGAGTCAGAGTTTGAATTTACATGTTGTATTTCTTGCACTTCTTGTTCATCAGAAACAATATGAAAATTAGAATCAATAGTTTGAGTCATTAACTTACATAACCCTTGACCACACACGATTTTAGCAAGTTTGATTTCATTATCATATTATTAAAGAGAAGTAACCCAGTGGGATCTTTTTTCTCCAATATCTTTCTGTACTAACAAATTTCGAACTACAGGAAATGGAATAATGAATTTTGTGTGAGACTTGATCAAGAAAGGCTTGAAATGCTTGATCATTTTGAAAACAGCATAGGCTTGTTTCTCAACATCATAGTATTTCAATTCTACTCATTGGAAACTGGAACTATGAAATGCAATTGGTACTTTAACCCTTTGATTGTTTCTTTGAGTTGGTACAATTGCATAAGATAGATTAGATGTGAAAGTGTAAATAATGAATTCATTCTCATGATTTGGAGAGATTATAGTAGGAGCATTTATGATGGCTTGATTAATGGAATTGAAAGTATCATTTTCAAGGTTATTCCACTTAAAGGGGTTGTTTTTCTTGAAAATGTTTTGAAGAGGTAGGGCAATGTCCGATGAAGGATTGCATGGATTTTTTTTATTTGGTAGTGGAATGATACATATTGTTTCAACTCTATTAGTATCAATGGAAATGCCTTATTTTGATACAATTAATCCTAGTAATTTTCCTTCAGTGAGTGCGAGAAAATATTTTTGCTAGGATTCAATGAGATTCCATATTTTCAACATCTTTCAAAACTTTGTTTCAGATTATGCAAATGATTAGATCATATTTTTGAGTAAATGGTGATGTCATCCAAGTAAACAACAACAATTTTGTTAATCAAACCCTTAAAATCTATGTCCATTTCTCGTTGGAAAGTCGCACCCACATTGATGAGCCCAAAAGGCATCTTTTGATACGCACATGTACCCCATTTAGTTCTAAAATTTGTTTTGATCCTATTGTTTGGGTGAACTAGAATTTGATTGTAACCTAAAATTCCATCAATAAATGATATCATTTCAGATCTAGACACATCTTGAAGAATCTGTTTCATAGGAGGAATTGGGGAGTTTTCTTTTTCAGAAGCATTATTCAAGTTCCATAAATCGATACATAACCGGATGTCACCATTCTTCTTCCTAATGGGAACTAAGTTAGAAAATCATTTAGAGTGTCTTATGGGAAAGATTAAATTTTCCTTTAATAGTTTATTAAGCTCAACCTTAATTTGTGATTCAAGATTTTGATGGACTTTCCAAATCTTTTTTTGAACAGGTTTCAATTGAGGCATAAATGGGATCATGTGTTGAATAATGGATGTTTCAAAAGTTTTAAGAACATTGTATGACCAAGAAAAAACATCTTTATGTTGTTTGAGGATATTTGTTAATGAATTTCTCTCTGAACATGAAAACCCTAATCCAATATTGACATTTTGCGAAGTTTGGTCTGTACCTAAGTTAATGATTTCATGATTCATAGTAGGAATGTTTTTTTTATAATTTACAAGTTTTTTGAACCTATATTGAAGATCATAAAAGTCCTCTAGCTTAATCATAGACTTGGGAATGAAATTATCAGTTCTGAGATTATCACCTTTGAAAGATTTGTTGATTTCAAGATCATGGGCTTGTTCATTGATGACATGATTTTCATATGTACCTTCAGATATAAGAAAGTTAATTATGTCATTATCATCATTGAACACGCATAGAATAGGGATTTTGTCTCAGATGGAAGGTTTGAAAATTAATTCTATTGAAAATCAATCAGAATTAAAATCTTCCGAGGGAGTCAACTTTGAAGCCACATTAGCCAACAAATCGACACTAGAATTTTGTAGTCTTGAAATGGACATAATATTGAATGAGGAAAAAATACATATTAGATTTTGGACTAAAGATTGGTAATTTTTCAAATTATTGGAGACATAGTGAATAGCATTTTTGACTTGTTTAATTAAAATTTTGAATCACCAAACACTTCAATATCATGCACATTCATACTAATAGCCATTTTAAGACATTACACTAATTCTTCATACGCAAATACGTTGTTGGTACATTCAAATTCTAACCTGCAAGTTAACATTGTCTTTTCACCATCGCGATTTACAAGAATGCAACCTACATCAACTCCATCATTTGATTTTGATATGTCAAAGTATAAAGTCCAAAATGGGTTACTTACAGAATTATCCACATGAATATCTACAAAATTTACACAGTGAGAATAATCGGTCTAAGAAAAGTTCTCAATTTCAGAAAGTCGAGAAACTTGTTCGAAAGGATACATTTGTGCAACAAAGTTTCCAAAGATTGAATCAAAGGAATAATTACCGACAATGGTATTTGGTGCGATACTTGGTTCAGTTTCTTCTCCAAAATCGATAACAGTAGATTTCATATGTCTTTCTCTGTCTACTCTGATTTGATTTGGCTTCTCGTTAAGGAAGCAGAAAGAGAGACAAATCTGTTGTGAGATACGCATTCAATTGTTACAACCAATCTCAACTCAAAATTAAACCATAGTGTTCAAGAATATAGCGACTATGATATCTATGATTTGGTGGACTTGAGGATTGGAGGAGATCCTAATAAGCATTTTCGGTAACTTTCCTAAAACCTTAACTTTTGTTCTCCTGTCTAATTGTGCAATATGAATAGTTGATTTTTGGGGTTGAGAATTGATTTTTAAACAGACTGAGTAAGGCATAATGTTAGAAGATTCCCCATAATCAACTAGACTGTTGTGCACATTCTTGTTGAAAATTCAAAAGTAAGAAGGAAGGGAGGTGTATGTGAGTTGGATTTGTCCCTAATATTTATATAATCAATATTTCTCTCAGAAACAACATTTTGAATAATAATAGCTTTTCCCTTTTTGGCTCTTGTGACAAAAGGAAGGGGGGACTTATCAACAGAACCTAGAGCTTTTAGCAAAATGTTCTTTTGGGATTTAAGTTTTTTCAATTCATATAAACTGATGTTTTCTATAATTCTTTTCATGTCTTTGAAAATGTCATATTCAATTTTACCGGGGACAATTAAGGTTTTGGAATTGGAAGTTGTAGTATCATTATTTGGGGACTGATTTTAAGTCGATGCTAGTTGAGGGGAAGTATATTTTTGTTTAGGGGTAGTGGGTGTTTGTTGGGAATTTTTACTTCTAGTTGTTATTGCTATAACTTCTTCAAATGTACCACTTATATCCCAAAAATAATTTAAATCTAATTCCTCTCCTTGTTCTTCTTTATTTTCTTCCTCAACTGCATATACTTCTTCAGTCTCAGCAGTAGATATCTTGCCACCAGGGTCCATTTGTGGATTCCTGTTAATAAAAGGTCTTAATGGTTTCCTGGATGTATATACCTTAGCTAGTTTTTCTTTGACATTGACCATTTCACTAGCTAAAGTTTTCATGACCTTTTCCAAACTCTCCATGTCAAAAACATCTTTGTCTTTCTTTTCCTCTTTTGAAAGAGTTCTCCTAATGGGTTTAGAGGATTTAGGTTCTTTAGTTGAGGACTTATTTTCAATTCTAGTGATTTATTTCTCTACCTTAAAGGCTTCTTGCATGGCTTCATTAAGAGTGTCTTTTGTAGCACGTTTAACAAACATGGAAATAGACATAGGTAAAGAGGAAGTATAGAAATCTATTTGAATTTCAACTCATGGGTTATATGTATCAGACATCTTCTTAAGAAGCTTGAGGAATTTTTGATTAAAGTCTTTAATATTTTCTTTTGGGCCCATTTTCATCCTAGACAACTCAACTAATATAGTGGATGAAGTCTTGTCATCTCCAGACTTTTTAATAAAAAGGTCTTCAAAAGTATCCCAATCATGAATTCTATTTGGTTGTAGGGGAAATTACCAATATGAAGCCTCTCCTTCAAATGTGTAAGGAAAGAGTCAGCATACAACATCCTCTTCATCGCCTCTTCTTAAATTGAGAGAAAACATGAAATTTTTGATATGGTCTTCAGGAAGTTGTTTCGATTCAGGGTCAAACTTAGGAAGCCACTTTGTAGGGTTTTTAGGTAGATCATGTTGATCACTAGGAACATTCACTACTCCCAATGTTTGCCAAGGACGAAATCGTTGTGGTCGTTGACCAGCCATATTGATAGGTTGATGAGGTGGAGGAAGAAATAAAGATATGGGAGGTGGTGAAGGGGGTTGATTTCCACTACCACCAACAATAGTGATAGGTCTCTTATGTGGGTGTGATAGCAACAGAATTTCAAGGGGTTTGATTCCTAATCTAAGGCTTTGGGATCTAGTAAGAACACCTGGTTACAAATAAGAAGAAATAGTAATACCATAATCAGAGGAGACTCTTAATGATTGTTCTCGACTGCTTCATCCTTCAATTCTCTATTTAGTGGATTGGATGTCTTCAAGGGTAGTTTGATAATATGAAGAGGTTGGTGGGAAATTAAGAGAAGGTGAACGAGTATGTGATTGTTTAATGGGAGATTCTAAAGTGGAATAAATGGAATTGAATCGTGGAGAAGTTACTTCGAAGGAGACAAAGGATATGGAAGAAATAGGTATGGTAGGAAATTGAGTTTGTACAAGTTTTGATGAGGACGAATGTATTTACTTATATTTTCTTGATGCTTATTGAGTCCTACTAGCCATTCATTGCCTGTGGCCCTCCTTCTAGTGCCAAAAGTGTTGAGGTACGGAAACGTCCTAATTCAATATGGGAGGAATTGCCCGGTCGGAGTCCCATTAAACTCTTTTCCATTAGGTAGTCCTAACAAGAATTTTGTGACCAGTTTACTCTTTATAGGGTGATGCTCCAACGAATGGAGGCTTGATTTGAAGAAAACAATTTTTTTGTATTTTTGAAAATATGAAGAAAATGTAGTGAATAAAGCCTACTCTAAATGCAATTCTACCTCTATGCTACTGATGTATATATAGGCCTAGGGTAAGACTTTTGTTCATGGAAATAAAATATGGATAGTAAATTCGATAATTGAAGATTAATCAAAAAACTATTGTCGATAGCATAACTGCAAATAAGAATTAAGATAGGAGAATTCTTATCGGATTATTTCCGCGAGACGAGGTCTGATGGGGAGAAAGACTGCAGGCCTTAGCGAACGGTCGCGGGAGCGAAGCCTGCGGCTGAAAGGGCCAAGGGCTTAAGGCGAACCGGGAAGACTTGGAGCGTGACGAAGCAAGGGTCGCCAGCAGGCAGATCGAAACGCGATCCAGGGCACCGGGCATAGACACCTGTCCGGAACAGAAGACTAGGAACGGCGCAAGTACGGTTAGGAAAGGAGACTTGGAACAGTTGAGGTATCCGAGTCTATAGGAACCCCTCTGGCTTGTTGTCCGGGCGACCAAACTGCCGGAATCACCACCTAATCCAAGGCATCTACCCGCAGTTGAACGCATCTTGACTGTGCTGTAAGATTAAGAGGGTAATTAGGCGGGTTTAAACATGGTAATCCCTGGCGAATCCGTTGAGTTGGACCCTGAACCGGAAGACATTTTGTCGGTTTGGGGCAAGGAACTATCGACACAAAACCTGGAACTTTTCTTCGGAGATAGTAGTTTTGACTGGTCTGTGAAGGAGAAACCAGATCTGAAGGTCCTGGGGTTCAATGTCTCGGCGCCCGAAGGTACGAAGGAAAACCTGAGGTTGGATTCACGGAGGATCCAGGAGGACCAGGCATACCTTAACTCCCATAAACAAAATTCGCTGAAGGAGGAGAACTCACAATCCGAAGATCTCTTAGCATTTCAAGTAAGTAATTCAAATGCTCTTACTCTTGCTCAGTTTTGTTCTGGAGGTCTCGAAGATGTTGTCTACAGACAGAGCGCCAAAAACTGGCCATGGCAAAGCCCAAGCACAGAGCTAAAAGTGGATCTCGAGTAGGTAAAGGAAAGAACTCCTCAGGCCATATCAAGAACCTCATTAACAAGGGTCAGGGCAAACGCTCGTGCAAATCCGGAGGCAGAAGGAAGTAAGGAGAAGGAGGATGGAAGGAAGGAAGATCTGAGTGGTACTGCAGTATGGCAGCGGGAGGAGGAAGGGCCTAAGGAAGGGGTAGGCGAAGGCATAGGAACCGGGAAATCAGGGGGAGCCAGAGTAAATGTGAAAACCCTAGATTCGGAGTTGGCTGGAAAGAAGGTCTCGTCGCAGCAAACAGAAGACTCAGGGGGGTAGATGTTGTGAAAGAAAGAGAAGAAACCCCAGTGGAAAAACAAACCTTGGAAAAACGAAAAAAACATAAAGTAGTTAAGCAAATCCCAGAAGCAAATCTGATCCTAGGAGTGGACGTTCAGATTGAGGAGGCAATGGAGGTGGCAGAAAACGCAGTGGTTGGACGAGCAAGAGGGAAAAATATTTCGGCACAATTTATACAAAACTGGGTTGAACAGCAATGGCAAAAGAATTTGGGGAATTCCTTTAAAGCCTTGGTGCTAGCGAAAGGATGGTTCATGATCCAATTTGATAAAAAAGATAAGGTGGATTGGGTTCTGGCGCGAAATTGGGCTTTCTGAAAACGGCCTGTGTTGTTTAGATGTTGGACTCCCCTGTTCGACGCTCAGCGAGAGAAGGTAGACACTTTTCCAGTTTGGGTGCGGGCACCAGGGTTGCCATCCTTTCTATGGGTAGACATAGTCTTCAGATTGATTAGCAACACACTGGGCACATTGCTGGAGGCAGACATGTCGTTTGTAGAGACTAGAAACAAAGCAATGGCCAGGATGCTAGTAATTCTCAAACCAGGGGGAGGCCTTCTGGGGAACATGAAAATCCATTATAAAGATCTAGTTTTTGACCAACTTTTGGATTATGAGCACCTACCTTTTAGGTGCCACAGTTTCCATGAGCATGGCCACCTGGCAAGGGACTGCCCCGTGGGATATCGTCGCAGAAGGAGACAGAGGAAAAATGACAAGAAAAGCATACAAAAGCCGACGAGATTGTTCCCAAGACTAAAGGGAATCAAGTGGAGATCGGCAAAGAGCTGGATCGGATCGAGGAACATAGGGACACAGAGCAGATACAGATTACCAGCCAGGAAGCCGAAGAAGACCCCTCACAGATCCGATTAAAAAAGACCGAGATGCTACAAAAGAATCTCAGGAAGGTTCGAAGGGTACGCATCTGGTCTCTAACTCTCCTTCTATGCTTTCTCCAATCAAAGAAAATGAAACATGCATTATATCAAATTCGCATAATCATTCATTTATAGACCAAGAAGGGGTTGAATTCATAAGTGCATCTATTCCCAAAATCGATCAGAACTGTGATGGGCAATCAAAATCATCTAGCAAATTTGAATCCAAAATCCCTGTTCCAAAATCTGAGTGTCATTATAATCTTCGCTCCGTGATAAAAGACCAGAGGCTGTAGAACCTATCGGTGGCATAGGTATGGAGATTCCCCAGACCTCTAGGAAGAAGGCAAGGGGGCGGAAGTCATTTTTATCAAAAGCACAAGTAAAGGCAAAATATGATATGGAGGATGGGAAATAGATGTCAATAACTGGGGTGCTTAGAGAGGCGAAACCCTGTGAGGGGAGTTCAAAATGATCTGACTCTCATGGAACTGTAGGGGTTTAGCCAGTAAACCCAAAAAACTGGCTTTGAAGGAGTTGATGCAGCGATACAACCCTGACTTCCTCATGTTGCAAGAAACTCTAGGATCGAGTTCAGAAGTAGTGAAATCCTTATGTTCCTTGTTCCCGGGATGGTAGTTTCAAGCTTTGGATTCTCATGGTCATTCAGGAGGAGTGGCTATAGGATTCAGAGAAGGAAAATTGAAGCTTTAAACTCATGGGGATTTTCACATGGTTTAGGGATGGAGGTTTTATCACCAGATCTAGATGGCCCTCTGTCCATCTTAAACATTTATTGTCCCTGTCAGGAGAGGGTTTCATTCTGGAATCGCCTCCTAGCTAAAGCCATGCTGAAGAGTCAAAACCTGGTAGTAGGAGGAGATCTGAACTTTTCTATTGGGAGTGCGGAAGCCTGGGGACCCTCAGCTAGAGAAGATCCCCTATCAGATTTTTTCCAAAACTCCCTTTCTTCGCATAATTTGATTGATGCAAACCTGCTAAAACTAAAGCCTACTTGGAGGAATCGGAGGACTGGGGAAGCCCGGGTTGCAAAAAGGCTGGATAGATTTCTTTTAAGTGAGGACCTTGCTACTAGAATCCCGATGTTTAGACAGTGGATAGGCGAGGGTGGGAACTCGGATCACTTCCCTATCCTGCTCGAATTATCCATGCCCCCAATAAAGCCTGCAGCTCCTTTTAAATTCAACGCCGCTTGGATGCAGGAGGAATCCTTCAGGAAGCTCTTCAATGAAACTTGGCAACATCCAAACAGGGAAGCAATGGAAGATAAGAGCTTCCTGTTCATGGAAAACCTGAAAAGAATGAAGAAGGCCACAATAGAATGGGCGAAAAAAAGAAAGCAGGAAGAAAACAAAGCTCTAATCAGTATCGATAGGGAGCTTGGGGACCTAGAAAATCCTGACTCAATCGGATATGAATCTCAGGAAGCGAAAGACAGGATTCTGATATTAGAAAAACAGAGAGGCAAAATACTGTTGGACAGAGAAGAAGAATGGAGGCAGAAAAGCAGGGCGACATGGCTGCTGGTTGGAGATGAAAATACAAAAAAAATTCACAACTTTGCGAAAGGCAGAAGGACGATGAATACTATCTGGAAATTAAAAGACGAAGAAGGAAGAGAGGAAAATACTTTTGAATCACTCTCAACCATGGGTAGGAACCACTTTCAAAGCCTCTTTTCAGAACAGAGAGAGCCTACTTTAGTGGAGGTTATCAGAACGGCTCAAATCTTTCCCCGATATGTGGAGGAGGAAGAAGTAAAAGGCTTACAAGGGAAAGTTATTGCTGAGGAAGTGGAGAATGTAATAAAATCCATGGCAAAAGACAAAAGCCTTGGACCTGACGGATGGCCAATAGACTTTTTCCAACAGTTCTTCGAACATATAGGCTCTGAAATTATGGATGTGGTGGAGGAATCCAGAAGCAAAGGTCTGGTATATGTGCCAATCAACTCTACATTTATTGCTCTCATACCCAAAAAAGATGACCCTGAGTCCTTTGAAGATTTCAGACCCATTTCTTTATGCAACAGTGTGTATAAGATCATAGCAAAAACAATAGCAGCTCGGTTAAAACCAATCCTGTCTAGATGTATCTCAAGCGAACAGTTTGGGTTTCTAGACGGTCGCCAAATCCACGAAGCTATTAGAGTCGCCCAGGTGACAATACACAGTGTAAAGCTGATGAAAAAGAAAGGAGCAGTGGTGAAACTTGATCTGTCAAAAGCATATGACAGAATTAGCTGGACCTACATCTGGATGTTGTTAACCCACCTCAGATTCAAAATTGATTTTATCAATTGGGTTATCGGATGTATCACTAGTGTTAGCTTCGCGGTGCTCATCAACGGGGCAGCCTCTCCATTATTCAAAGGGCAAAGGGGCCTAAGGCAAGGTTGCCCTTTATCCCCTTTGTTGTTTCTTCTAGTGGCAGAAGGACTGAGTCAGTTATTGTTAAAAGCCAAGAGAGAAGGATCAATAAAAGGTCTGGAGGTGGAGGTCAATATTTTTATTACTCATCTCCTGTTTGTAGATGATATACTCCTTTTTTGTAATGGAAGTCTGACTGAATTCAAAAAGATAAAGGAGGTCCTTGAGCTGTTTATGAAAGCAATAGGGATGCAAGTAAATTATAGGAAATCTCAGCTCATAATTGAAGGCATAAATAGGCAGGAGATAAGCCAACTATCGGCCATCCTTCCTTTAGAGACAACAAAGCTTGGGGACCCCTTCAAATATCTGGGGTTTTGGTTGAAGCCAGATAATTACAAAAAGCAGGATTGGTCCTGGTTAGTAGCAAAGATAGAAGCCAGAATCTCACATTGGGGTTTCAGATGGCTTTCTAGAGCAGGAAGACTAACTTTGATAAAATCAGTCCTTCTGGCAACACCTGTATTCTGGGCCACTCTGTCATGGGTACCCAGAGGAATCCTAGAAAAAATAAGAAGAATCTGCAGCAAATTCTTATAGGCAGGATCAAAGGAGGAGTTTGTGTTACCTTGGATCGCCTGGGATAAGGTGGCAAGACCAAAAGAATGGGGAGGATGGGGAATTAAAGATATGAATGCTTTTACAGCCTCCCTAGCAACAAAATCAGGGTGGAGAATTATTAAACTAGAAAATCTTTGGATAAAAATAGTAAAGAGAAAATATATTGATCCTTCCCCATTGGAAGACTGGATCAGGAACCCCGAAAAAAAGGTGGGAAAGTGTCAACTATATGGAAAGCGACTGTCGATGCTTTTAAAATTATTGAACAAGGTCTGTCTTGTCAGATTAGAAGTGGTGAAAATATTCGAATTGGAAGGGACCCTTGAGTGGGCTGCAACGAGAATTATGCTCTATCCCCTGGTCTGATAAGACACCTTGCCTCCAAAGGCTTTTGGTATTTAAACCAGGTGGAGAAAGTAGGATACTCATCCATATGGGGTCAAGCATGGAAGACAGGAGAAGAACTGGATATTCACCCTCGCTGGTGGAATGAGTGGGAGATCTTCAAGCAAGAACTTTCCAGATCAAATGTAAGACTAATGGACAGAGTTGATCAGCTGATCTGGGCTTATGCTGACTCTGGAAGTTATTCTCCAAAATTTGGATACAAGTTTCTCATGTCCAAAAAATGTTGGGAAGACCCGGATTGGTGGGCGAAATCATTTTGGAAGCTTAAGTGTCCAGCCAAAGCAAAATTGTTTTTCTGGTGTATCCTGAAAAGGAAAGTCCCAACATGGGACACTCTCCAAGCCAGATTTAAACAAGGACCGGGAAGGTGTCCTCTATGCAAAAATGACTCAGAAACTATGGATCATCTATTCATTGGTTGTCCCATAGTAAAAAAAGTATGGTCGGAGGTGACCAAGTATATTCAATTGTCTATTTCATGGGAAGGGATTTCTCTAGCTGAAGTTTGGCAAAAATGGTGGAACCAAATCTCAGTAAGGAAATTAAGAAATCTACCTCCAATCATCTACTGGGGCATTTGGATTGCTAGAAACGGAAATATCTTTCAGGAGAAAGAAACAGAAGCATATTTAATTGCTGTACAATGTTTATCTATATATACAAATATCCCGGACCCTGAGGAAGAGAAGGAACCCCGGAAGGTGGAAGAGGAGCAAATTAAGGAAGGAATGCCTTGGGCTTACTTTGATGGAGCCTCCCAGAACAATAAAGCTAGTGCAGGCATCGTTATCCATTTAAACAATAGCCACACTCTAAAAGCTTCCATGGGATTGGGAAATGGATCAAATAACTATGCAGAACTATCTACCCTCAAGCTTCTTTTATGCTGGCTGATTCATAAAAACACCCTCACAGTTCAGATTTTTGGAGACTATTTAAATGCAATCAAATGGATAAATGGTCATAGTAGCTGTCATAATTATGTTTTGCAGCCTCTTCTTGAAGAAATTCAGCATCTGAAAACATCTTTTAACTCTTTTTCCATTCATCATATATACAGGGAACAAAATGATATGGCAGACAAACTTTCTAAAGACGGTATTGAACAAGTTCTGGGCAGCTGGAGAATAGTGGAAGAAAACAACGGAGAGAACCATGTTTCGGACCAGCCACCATATGCTCAAAACTCTTAACATGAAATGGCGGATCAGCAAACTCTATTTTTGTTTTATGGTTTTTGTCGAACACAGCTGAAATAGGAACATGTAACAGGCTTTTTGTTGTGATGTATATGTCTCTTTTTTGTATAAGGGCGTTTTCTCCATGACATAGGATGCCCGGAAAAAGAAAATAGGATAGACTCCAGATATCAGAAAGAACCATGACAGTTATTTTTTGGGAAACGAAGAGGAAAAGCTCATATTTTGAACAATATTGTGCAGCCTCATATAGTTATAATAGCAATAGATGTTGTAGAATGTATATGCAACTTTTTATAATAATAAAAAGTTCGTTTTTTTTCTTGGAAAAGAAAAAGCATAACTGCAAATACAAAATCTGTAGTGTTTCCAAGAACAGTCAAAATTGATTAATCTAATAATATGTACATGAATAGAAAGGAAACCACTTGCAAGATATAAATCAGACAAAGAATTGCTTTGAATTTCCCTGCAAAAATAAAATATCATTACACAATATGGAATGAGCTTAAAATGACTTGCAACATCCATACACATATCATTAATAACATGTAAATATGAAGAAGATAAATGAACAAAATAACTAACAAATTTAAATCTAATGCATGAAATAGAACTCAATTTGTCAGTTAAAAAGAAAGGATTAAATAATTAACACTTAATGGTAACTCGCAAGCCCTGTATAAACTTCACCCTCTTCTTCTAAAACGCTAACAAGATATAAAACCTTCCCTCTTTTTTTTTAAATTTAACAAAAGAGTGCATTTAATTCATATGGAATACCATGTCAATCACAATGGCATTTAATTCATATGGAATACCATGTCAATCACAATGGATTATAATATATATATTGTATATAATATATATTATATACAACTATATATCAATATATAAAAAATATTGTGTATATATTATAACTTTATTAAAAAAAAATCGAAAACATGACATTCGCGTTCAAAACATAACACATGTACTTTATACACAACAAAAAGTGAGTATCAATTATGTGTTGTCTTGTTAACACTATTTGAAATGTGCTCAATACAGAAAGCTACAAAAACCAAGGAATACCGATACTGCAGGAAGGCCGATTATGACCATGGTGAATACTGCGATGATCCCTGATTACAAGAAAAGAACGTTAAAATATAAATGTACAAACGCTTTACCATTTGAAAGCGATCTGAAATTGAAAACTCATATCACAGTATGAAAGAAACAAAACAAGATTGATTTTATATCAAAACAGAGCGATTTCACAATCAAAATGGCGTAAAGTCACTCCAATAAACACGAAATCAGTCTTTGGTTTAGTGAGCATAAGAACATACAGAAAGCAAAAGTGTCAATGGCGACCCTATCCACAGAATTTCTGAACCCCAATTATAGAGCCCCATCTCAGTTTATAAAGATTACAAATATACTGAGTTCCTGCCACACTGGAAACTGAAATGTAACAAAACTTTAAATGTGCACAGAGCGCCATTCAACCAGAAAGATGATTTTGAACTGTTTTGAATAACTAGTGAAAATTGAAATAAGAATCATTGCAAATGCCTGACGTTGGATTCATTGCAGTTCAAAACAAGTTAATGATTTTTGTTCATCGGTTCATAGGGCTCCAATTAGCTTCTCATACGCAGAGTTCATTTTTGTTCAAACAAGGCATCAAGACAGTTGAAATCCCATTATGTCACTAACAATCTCCTTCATTTGCGCAGTTATCCTCACCTGCAAAACCGAAACCATGGAAGTGTTTTGTTAGTTCCTTTAAGCGTTAAGGATCAGAAAATTAAAATGAACAACAACAAGGATTTAATCAGTGTCATTAATGCCTGAATACGTGGATACTTTGTTGTAAAAAGAATGGACAGTTTATATATGCGGTGTTTTCTAGATTTGTTCGTTGCCAAAACTAGTGAACTAGATTTTAATAATTTAATAATTTGCATCTGAAGCGGATTTGAAACACGTTGAGATGCTATTGGAGTGAGTAGATCAACGTCAGGGGTTCATTTTAATTGGGAGAATTTACTAACGTCGTATGCGCAGGGATTTGGCGTTGTATGGCTGTGATGAAAAGATAAACCATCGTAGAAGCCCTCATGGAACGGTCATGATCTGTCGTTTAAGTGAAAGTGTTGATGAGCATAGTCATCATGAAGGTTGATTGAGTATGGACATCGTCACGAGCTATCGTGGAGAGGTTGACCGACTATGGACATTGTGGAGCCCTCCATTTTGTTGATAAATTAAAAAAAAAAAAAAAAACTTTCATAATCATTCCCTTCGTATAAAATCAGTTGAACATTCCCTCACATTAAATTACTTTTAAACGTTTTGGCATTGAATAGTTTTGAACATCCCTTCTTAATAGTTCCTGTCATCTGGCAATGCCCAGGGACTATAGTAATCGGAATTACGATTTGTAGCATTAGTTCACGCAGTTTAGTGACGGTTTATACACTAAGTGTGCGGCTTATACAACCCGGCCCGTATGTTAACAATATGCTTGTTTGTTTCATCATCTTATTTGGCCTCTTCCCGAGGAGAAGAGGTCAAAAGCATATCTTATTTTTATTTTCGACTTCCGTTGTGGAGATTAATGCTAGCATTAAAGGACTAACATTTGAGGCGTATGTACACCCAACACAATATTTAACCAAAGTTACCAAAGTTTTCTGTACATGCGGCTTTACGGACTCTGCTCACATTATTCTGAAGGCTGGTCCACACGTCTTCTTCTCTATTATAGGCTTGACACGTTTCCCTGACCGCTTATATGCTTGACACATTGCTTGACACATTTCCCTGACCGCTTGAGAAAATTCAGAAAAAAACTGTATCAAATTGTATCGGTTCAATGGAACTCCTTTAGCTTCTAGTGGTGCAGCCCAGACAGAAATGTTGCGAGCTCACCATTCTCCCAGAGTAGCTTTCAGCTGGAAATACCGGTAATCCCTAGTTTCCCTAAAAAAATCGTTGATCTGTAAAAGAAAACCTCATGTTCATTATTTGCAGAAAATTGGAAAAGAAGTCAAAAACAAGTCCGCATACCTGTATTTTCAATTTGCTTGGTATTTGTGTGCAGTTACAGTGGTGATGATTTTCTTTGCCAACCATTAATACAATAGCAAATTAGTTTTGAATTCCCTCTTTTTCTACATTGGTGATTAATCTCTTTTTCTACAATGGCGATTAGAAATTTACAATATTTCATTCACAAATGCTAAGAGAATGCTAATATGAGAAAATGAAAGATGTTTATATTCTACAAACTTGCAATAACCAGATTGCACTCATTCTTTTCATGACAGACCGAAATCAAAGACTTGAAAGGAGATCAATCAAACCTGCAACAATAGAGGTGATTGGCTTCGCTAGTGCAATAAGTACTCCCAAATACTCAAAACAAAAATGAAAATGACCTCAACAGTGTTGCTTCGCCAGAAGTTAACCCCACTCAGGGTGATAAAAACAACACAGGTGCAAATTAGGAGTTGCATGCTAAGCTTTCACCTGCCATGTGGGGTAAGCTTAGTCTATATTTTCTATCAGTTTTTCCTCTTTGGAATTCAAGTAATTCTAAAATCTCTCCTTATTTTCATAGCAAGGGTTTTATTATGCCATGTGTTCGTTGTGTTTCAGAATATCAAACTTATTTGGTTTATATTTGTTTTCCTTGAATTGACAGCTTCTTAATGTGCAATTCTTTTGCAGAGGTCGTTATTATGAAATTGAATAACTAGAATAACAAAATAGAGATTACAGAATGGGAAGAAAACAAAAAGGGAAACTCATTGAACAAGTGAGACCTGTGCTGTGTTTTTCATTCTCAAAGCCAGGCAAGGTTAAGGTCGCGCGGTGTATTCGAGTTACCTAGCGAGATATCCGAGTTCTTCTCTGTTATGCGACTTATCTAGCCTGGATTTGTGATATTATTCCCTGGATATGCGAGTTATCTGGCCTGGATTTGTGAGTTATTACGCCAGCTATGTGATTTTTCACCGCCGGATGACCGCCGAATATGTTGATTATCGGCGAGTTAACTTACCCGATAACTGAGTTATTGTCAGCGGAGATCTGCGTTACAAGAGAATACACGATTTATCATCATTGGATGCGCGAATAGTGCTTTCCTACCATGCTCCAATGCCGTCGTCTAGCCGATCAACAATCAACCAGTCGTCCCGATGCTGCACCAACCACTAATACCTGGAAAAGTCCCTATATACACCACCTGTGCTCAATACACTCACTTAACACACCACCTGTTCTCAATGCCCTTGATTCTTGACGAATCTTCTGTGTGCTCAATGCTCGCCATCAACACATCCGTGAATCCACTTGAAAGCTCATCCTATTCGATTTTAGTTTTCACTGCTCAGTCCGAGTCGCCCGGATAAACCAGACATTTGCATCCGTCCAAACTTAGGTAAGTGCGCTCTAATAAGTTAAGCAGGGATAGCTTCCTCGAGTCTATTTCGGGGTCGTTTCATAGGCCAACTAACGGGTCCCTTGGCCATTCTCCAACCGAAATCATCGTCACGCTAGGAAAGAGAGGCCAAGTTCCTGAAGGTACCGTGTGGTGACTAATGGATAACTCAAGGACACATGAAGTGCATGCAATCTCCACGTTAGAACACTCGTTGCTCCCAGACGCTCCATTCATCGTATTTCAATAAAGTTCACAGTCGGTTGAACTGGAACCTCGTCCGGACAGTAGTGGGATGAACTGGAACCTCGTCTGGATAATTCTGACTGGTTACCATTACCTTTAAATTAAAAAATTATACTTTAGACGGCCAGATGTGAAAAAGCTTGTGGCTTTCACTGCGTCAACCGTTCGGTGGAAATGTCACATGCATTTCAATCTAAAAATGCTTATGAAACTAATTACTAGGATTTTTGTACATATTAATTAATTACCAAACCAGAAAACGATTCTATTAAAAACCATGAATACTGTTTTTTTATTATACAATGTTTATAACACGTTATGAGTTGGGAGCTAGTCCGATAGTATTGAGGGGTATAATTTAACCTGGAAATCTTGTCGATGGCTCAAATACGATAAGCCCCACAATAGATATGTGATTGGATATTCTTTTGCCGCGTGTCTCGCCCGTTTGCATGAAAGGCTCAGGCTCCCAAATCAATTCATCAGGCAGGGGAAACCAATGTACATCATTAATAATTATAGCAAATCATTATGGTCAATGTTCAGAAAAATTATTTGTGGCTCAGTCTTTGCCTTGTAGTTAATGCAGGAAATACAACAACAAAGCTGATTATCCTTACAGAGTCTTTTCATTGCATGCTGGAAGTGATTCTTTAACTGGTTGGCCAGCAGAAGGACTTCAGGAGGGATCTTCTTTGAAGACAGTTCCCAAGCTATTGCAAATATAGGAACTCTCCAACTCTATCTTCTATGATAGTTTTCTTCAAGCCCTGGGCAGGGACTAGCTGCCCTGCAGCTTCTCTTGTTAAATTAGTTTAAAATGTTTTGGCATTGAATAGTTTTAAACTATGTAACATGTTGGTTTATGTAATATACAATATATAGGTTATGTTAGAATATTTTGTTGCGAAGGTGTAGAAGATGTTATGTTATGTTAGAATGTGTTATGTACAATATATATGTTATGTTAGAATATGATGTTATGAAAACTTTACAAAATATATTTATTCACATATGATAATTATATATACATTATATGTATATGTCATAATATATGTATATTATGAAATGTCATAAAGAAGTCAAAACAAGATAAAACTATATAATTTGAAGGGAGATCATCAAGCCATCGTGCCAAGACGACAAAACCAATGGAATATTTTAAGAGATCTCAAAATTTACTTTAGAGGATGAATTCAAGTAAACTGAATATTGGAAGGATGTTGGAGAGCCCACGATAAAAATTGTCCAAGAAAATAAAACCAAGAACGACCTTAACAAAATTTAGAAGAAGGGTCCCCATTATTATGAAAAGAGAAAACTAAAATTAGTGGGGGTTGTTGCAACTACAACAGGTCCTCTAGGTTTTCTTGCTATTGTTGTTGCTCTACTCATGAGATGCTCTTGATGTGAGTGGTGTAGCTGATCATATGTCATTTCTAAACAGAGGTAAGGTTGTTGTTCATGTATTCTATAATTTCTTGAGAAAGACATGTATTTTTTTAATGTTCTCTTGTTGGATGATGCTTGATGATGTAGGTTTGTCCTTCATGCATATATTCTTTGGATCCATTGTTGTTATTTACTGAGTGATCAAGAATCTTGCAGAAACTAACAGAAGTTATTGTAGTTGCTTGAGGATTTGAGTTATCATCTCCAAATTCTCCATGGTGGCTTATTTCTAGATCTAGAACTCTAGCTATGGTCTAGCAGGGGATGTGAAAACTGCTACATGACTGTGTGTCTTCCTATAGCATTCACATATACCCTACTAAGATCACAATTTCCTTCAAGTTATTCCTTTAAAATAATGATAATTCATGAGTAATCTATTGACAAGGATCATAGGCCTTTTTTGTGGTGGAAGGGATGGAAGAAGGGGTGAAAATGGGTTCTTTTCATGGACATGGATGAAAATGAGAGTGGAGAAGAGGTCAAGTGGTGTGTAAAATGAATGATGAGGCTATGGTGGACCTATATCAACATTTCCTAAATAATACATGACCTTTTGGCCTCTTTCTCTAATTGGATCTGCTTCTTGTAGTGATTTTGGTCCCTCTTGTAGCATTTCAGGACAACCACCTGTAGAAAAATTGTTTTATCCATATCTCTCAAAAGGTAGACGTGATTGACCTAAAAAACTTTGAGCATGTTTCCATCATCCATATTCACCTCCCCATTAAAAATCTTGTCCAATGGATGCACGAATCTTGCAGAAAAAATAAAAATGGTTGTAAGTGATGGAGGCCGATTTATCAAAATGTGTGCAGTGAAATTTGCTGAAATTTCTTGAGCGTGTTACCATCATCCATATCATCTACCCATGAAATTTCTTGGCTAATGTATGCACGGTTTTCAAGATATGATAAAAACAATTTTATGCTCTGTATATTTTGGCCTCCTGTAGCAAAACAAAGCCCTCCTATAGCATTTTAGTACAACAAGGAAAATGCATGAGAAAGGATTGGGATTGATGTGTGGATGTTGAAAATGGATGAGGGTGATGGATTGGCATGGCCTTGGTCCTTATGAGAAAATTAGAAGAAAGCCCAATTTTGACTTCCTTTGACTAGATTTTCAACCAACTTTTTCTTTTGGTGATAACTTGTTTTTGTTGTTTTCGAAGGTTGGAGGGCACCAACATTCATCAAATAAAGATTCATGGAGAAAATATTTTTTTCAATTTTATTTTTATTTTAGGCCTATTAGCTGCCTCAATGAGATTTTCAATTAGTAAGTCTCAATAGGTGCCTCAAAGGAGGTTTTTACCTAGGATCTTTTATTTTTCTCTTTTTTTCTCATTTTCCAACCCATTGACCACCTCATGGAGGTTTTCAATCAATGAGCCAATGTCAAGCACCTCAAAGGAGGTTTTTACCTAGGATCTTTTATTTTTCTCTTTTTTTCTCATTTTCCAACCCATTGACCACCTCATGGAGGTTTTCAATCAATGAGCCAATGTCAAGCACCTCAAAGGAGGTTTTCACCTAAAATTTAATTTTCCTCTTATTTTTTCATTTTTTAATTCTTTTTCTATCTTACTCTACTTGAAAAAAAAAATCTCTTTCAAGCATAGGAATACTTCCAATGGAGCCATGTGCACATCAAGATGGCAGATAAACTCATGTGTAGGTTCGAAATATATGCTTTGACATGTACCTGGATTTTAGAGACCAAATGCTTTGACTTCGAAGATATCAAGTATTATTGAAGAAGAGAGTGATGCTCCATCTTGTTGATTTTCTAGAACCAAACCTCAATGTAACTTTGATGCCCTTGGTTCATTTGCTCATTTGGATCATTCTTCATGTCTTCTTCTACCATAACATTCAAATCTTCCTTTTTTTACATATTATTCTCTTGAACACTTGGAGGATCTAATCATAAACATGAGGGAACTTTCTCAATCTCTAATTCTAATGTCTAGTCTTCATCAAGTGCAACTCGTGATTCTTTTGATATTCTCATTTGAATCTTCTTTTTCTGAATGTTTTCCTTCAATGACATCAAGAGAATCTCCTTTTTGCAATACCCTTCCTGGGTTAAGATGAATATCATTGAGATCAAAATGAGATGTTAGGAAGTGTTGTACCTCAACCGTGTAAGTGGGCTGAGCTACTTCCTTGTGTAGGTTTGGAAATTGTGGTAGAGGTAGTTAAGTGTGAGTGGATCTTTGAGATGGATGTGGTTGGGGTTGTGGTTGTGATGGAGATGGATGGTAGGGATAACATGGAGTTAGGTATGGAGGTTATTGCAAAAAATATTGAGAATATTGTGGATTTCTCCGATAAGTTTCTTGCCAACCTTTTTTCCAATATTGGTTTTGGGGTTGAGATGGCCAAGGTTGCCAAAGAAAGGGTGTGTTCCAATCACTTTTATATGGATGTGCATAACCTTGAAATTCTAAGTTAGGTTCTTACATCATACTAGGTTGACTAGGCTACCATTGGAGCTACATAACATAGTTGCTTTGGTGATTAACTTGCTCCATTGTCCTCTTGGTAAAATTCCTTCAACCTTGGTAATGATGGGAAATATTTAACAACATGTGATTCTTCATGGACAACACAAATATCAACATCTTCTTTTTCCTCATTTTTCATTCTCAACATTTCTAGTTGTTCACTTAGATTTTTAAGAATTTATGTTTAAAGTCATCATACAAATTTCCAAGTTTAGATTGACTTACCAATCTTGATGTTGATTTACTTACTTTTTCCATTCCTCTTAATATGTTTTTGCATGTTTCATAATTTTTTTCAAATGATAATTGGTATACATCACCTTTACTCATGAGATAAAGGAGATCAATCCACTCATCCCTAATTGTTCTAAGTAAAAGGGTTTTTAGTATGTCGGATCCTAAATGACGTAATTTTTCCCTGTTAACATTACACATGAACCTATCTATTAGATCCTCAAGGCTCTCATCTGCTTTCTAAGTCATTATAAAGATTTCTTCCTTAAGATCATGGTATTTATATTTTTCTAGAAATATCTTTTGCATATCATTCCATGATCTTATTGAATTAGTCCCTCAATTCATGAACCATTTAAGAGCTTTATCCTTCAATTTTACCGAAAACAATCTCAATTTTTTAGTGTTTAATAAGTAACCATAAGATCTATAAACAATTTCAAATTCAAAGAGAAATGTTTCTAGATCCTCTAACCTCATACCATGGAAGTTTGGAAGGAAAGATGGAGGGATATTATTCATATGCACACTGATATTAGTATCTTGAGTGGGAAATCCAATAGGATCTTCTTCATTGCCATCATCTCCATCCATTTCTTCTATCTTCTCTACCACCTCTTCTTCATCTACCTGCAGAAGTGGATGGTGATGTGGTTCTTGCTGCACCACACAATCAAATGGGGGGGTTGGCGTTAGAGAAGTATTTTTTCTTTAATGAGAATGCTAATGCAATGCAATATAATGTTTTTTAAATGAAATTTGCCTAGTGAATTTTTTATTTTTTTTTGCAGAAAGTAAAAGAAATGAATCAACTATGGAAGAAAAAAATGCATACTTTGACACCTCTCTGACAACAATGCGAAAAAGTGATGAACCCCAATATAGAAACAAGAATGTTGCAACTCCTAAGGCTACCAACTTAAAGTATCAACCCGGGGTTCATAAAAAATTAAGAGGTGTCGGCATTGTATGTGCAACATGCAGTGTGTCCTTCTTTCGTTGATCTAATGATGTCAATGTCATAAAATCTAACCTAAAATAGTTGTTGAAATAAACCATGCTACTCTAATTGCAAATAAATAAAATCAATTATTATACTTGCAAAGTGGAAATCATTAATCTAATTGAAAATTTCTTGGAAATAAGAAAGTTAATCTACAACACATAACCAGGAAATTCAGAAACTAGGTCTACTTCACATGCATTGAAGAGTTTCAAATGTGAAAATTGCTTCCTAACTCTATTTGTTGTTTTGTGCTTGCAATGGAGGAAGGAGGGGTATATAGTGGTCCTTAGGTCTCCCTAATCATGGATTTAGAACCTAGGGGTCATTATTCATCTAGACTAAGTCAAAGTTGCAATGGGGATCAAAACTGGTGAAGGAAAGTGATGCTACATTTTGCTACAGGCAATTGCTACCAGAGCGAGGATCTTGCTAAATGACCAAGTAAATCAAACTCAAATGGTATGGATTTTTTTTAATTAATTTGGATGTATTAGGTCTCCATTCTAAGTTGTATCACTCCAAAATACCCCTGTTAACACGTGATAAAAAATAACAAAAAATTACTACTCTAAAAACTGAAAATTCAAAAACTAGTGAGCTAGTGAACCTATCAAATGCATAACCTAATCAAGTGAAAATGAAATGGGGTGAAGTTTTTTATTAACTTGAATTTTTTTATGACCTAATACAAGTGGAATCAACTCAAATAAAGCTCATTAACTAGTTCTAAAAAATAGCAAAAAATTACTACTATTTTTCTACAAGGGACTTCCAAAAATTCTAGATTTGTGAACTAGTAAACCAATCCAAGTAGCTCAATGATGAAGATGACTTTTCAAAGTTTTTCTAAGGACACGTCATTCTTGTGACTCTGTAAATAACCTACAAAATATCTTACTTTAATCATTTAACCCAATCCTACGATAAAAGAAGCATCAATACTAGATGCACAAATAGCGAAAACAGGAATAAGACATGAATGTGAATAACAATTGAAAATAAGAGAAAAAAATTATACAAATTGACTCTAAGGATCCTGGGATGGCCAAGCCCAAGAATACTTAGAGTCCTATGAAGGAGACCAATCTTTAGAATCTGAAAATGGCACCAAACTTCATTATTTGAATCAATCCAATACATCCCTACTAGAAATGAATGTGGTGCTCCGAAAATAAAAGTTTTCTCCATAAGAAGACTAAAACATACATCCACCTAGAGATAAATTTGAATTGGTACTTATACAAAATGACAAGGAAGAATTATCCTAGAAAGGAGGAATCTTTCCCCTCCAAAATCCCTCAAATAATGGATCTAGTTCCCAACACTAGGAATTTGCATTAAATGATAGGGAACATATTTCTAGATTTTCTCAATCACCATCAGAGGAATTTTGAGGTCTAAAATGGGCCTCCTAAGAAAATTATAACATAATAGTGGAATTAATAAAATAAGATTAGATTACATCATCAAATTTTGGAGGGAAAAAAGAAAAAAGTATTTTTTCAACTCGTATTTTCAACTTATCTCCCTATGGGTTTACTCACATTTCAAGCAGAAACACTCTTTGGATGCAAAAATTGATACCTCATCCAAGGAGAACCCATGTTGCATAATTTCGATGAACCCCACTACATGAAAAATAAGACATACATAAAAAACACGATTTCAATCATGTTTTTTCATGTATTTCTAATTTTTCATGTAGCAAGGTTCATCAAAAGTATGTAACATGGGTACTCTTTGCATGAGGAATTAAATTTTGCATCCAATAAGTACCCCCACTAAAAATTTGAGTAAAACCTTACGAAGATAAGTTGAAAATACGAGTTCAAAAAGTAGTTCTATTATTTTTTTTTTTTTTAATCTTTTTACTCATTTACTCCAAAAATGGTGAATCATCCCCCATGGTTGACATCATCATTTTGAATCCTATTGGTTGTTATAAAGTTTATTTTGGTTGTACATTTTTCTTAGGAGACTCAATTTAGACCTCAAAATTCCCCTAATGTGGAGCTCCAGAATTTGTGTAATAATTTCATAATATCATGTTGATATATTACCCAATATCCATCCTCCTATAGTAGGGAGAAAGTCCCAAGATTATCTCCTCCTCGAAATCTTCATAATTTGTCC
Organism: Pinus taeda; assembly: GCA_000404065.3. NCBI lineage: Eukaryota > Viridiplantae > Streptophyta > Pinopsida > Pinales > Pinaceae > Pinus > Pinus taeda. The sequence goes on from APFE031666410.1 coordinate 267,720, forward strand.
AATATTCTCACAATATTCTTCAAAAATAAATAATAATAGGCACATAATATGAAATCATCTCTAAACCTTCCTAAGAACACATTAAAGAGAAAAAAAACATTATTAAGTGTAGAAGGAGAGGTTTAATATAGCCTTCAAGTTCCTAAGAAATCTTAGATGGGCCTTAATTTGTGTCAATTTAGAGGCCCGTCAGAGGGTTCAAACAAAGATGCTACAGGAAGGAACAAAATTGCTACAGGAAAGAAAAGAGTTACTAAAGGATGAACAAAAAGTGCTACATAAAGGGAAAACAACAACTCAAGAGGAGGGAGAAGGTCCACAAGGACTCCAAGAGCCCACCCCACAACCTGATATTGGATCATATTACAAATCTATTAAAGGGGGAAGAATTATACCTACAAAATTTTCAATTCCCCTCTTGTTTTAGATAGAAAAAGAGAGAGGCAGAAATCACCACTAGATGCAAATTACAAAATCCAAAAAATTATAGGATGTGGGCCTCATGAAGGAAAATGTGCAACAAATGAGTAAGGAAATTATAGGATGTGGTCCTCATGGAGGAAAATGTGCAACAAATGGGTAAGGAATTGGTTGACTTGATGCTAAAGGAATCAGTCCTAGAGGAGTAGTTTTAGTTAGAAAACAAGAAGTTGAGAGAAACTACAGGAAAAGGAGGCACAACTTACCACCATGGCAAGTTTGTCCATGAAGGCCATCCAATGCAGGAAAACATCCAAATCATATGTCATTTTACTTAAAGAACAATGAGCTAAGGAATTGAATTAAATGAAAAGTCATCCGAGGCATAAAGCAATAACAATAGGGCAAGAAGATGGATAGATTGCTCAGAGGATGAGCAACAGTTTCTAGCTTTCATACATTCTTGGGAAGGTTTAGAGATAACTGCATATTATGTATCTAATATTATCTATTTTTGCAGAATATTGAACAAATTCTGAATGAGATAATATAGGGACTTTTTTAGGCATTTTGGAGGGGAAAGTTTCCTTCTTTCAATGAGGATGGTTACCCATCAACTTGTATAAGTACCAATTCAAACTTGTATTTAGGGGCATGTATTTCTTAGTCTTATTACGGAGAGAACTTGTTATTTAGCAGCTCCACTTTCATTTCTAGGATGGATGTACTTGGATTAATTCAAATAATGAAGTTTGGTGTCATTTTTAGCTTCTAAAGCTTGGTTTCCTTCATAGGACTCTAAGTATCCTTGGGCTTGGCCATCCCAAGAGCCTTAAAGCCCTGCTATATAATTTATTTATTTCTTTTGAATGTCTTTTTCACTTGCATCTCTTATTTTTTCATTTAGTGTTCATGCTTCCTTTGTTGTAGGTTATATTGGTTAAATGATTGAAGTGATTAATTTTGCAAGTTATTTACAGATTTAGAAGCATGATGAATCATTATAAGATATTTTAAAATTCATATTCATTATTGAGCTACTTGGATTGGTTTACTAGTTCACAAATCTAAAATTTCTAGATGTCTCTTGTAGCAAAATAGTAGTAATTTTCTGCTCATTTTTAGAATGTGTTAATGAGATTATTTCGAGTTTATTCCACTTGGATTTATTCATAAAACAATTCAAGTTAATAGAAAAATTACCCCTTAATATTTTCACTTGATCAAGGTTTGGTAGGTTAACTAGCTCACTCATTCTTGAATTTCTAGTTTTTGGAGTAGTAATTTTATGCTATTTTTTATCACATGTTACAAATGGTATTTTTGAGTGATTACACTTGTATTGGAGTCTCAGGACATCATAATTAACAACAAAATTTACCCCATCTCATATTCATTCGATTTTCTTGGTCATTCAGTGGGATAAATTAGAGGATAAACTAGATGGGAAATTGGGTATTTTAGTCTTTGCAAGTAAAAAAATCATAACCTTTTTGTGGTGTGAAGTTAATAATGTTGATTTGCAAGGTTATCAATTGCATCCTAAATTCCTCCTACCATCATCAACCCCTTTCTCTTCACTACACAACACCCTCAAAACTCTACCACCGAAAGTACATTTTTGGGTCATTGAAGGACACCATGTGCAGTTTGATGAAGATGAAGACCCTAGATCTTATCTTATATATTTAGGTTTCATGGAATTTTTAGTATTCATGATTGTAACATTGATCCATTATATCTGGTGCTTGCATCCATATTGATTCTTTTATTGACATGGATTTTTTTATATTTCCATACTTATTCTTTGAAATGCTTATGCTCTGAGTACGGGAGAGCCTACCTCAATGGTGATGAAGGTATTGTATTGTAATCGTGAGTCATCAATTTACGACATGTCATGACACATGTTGTTTACTATTTGGGTCACAATAATCTTCTTACAGAGGTAAAAAAATAAAAATTTAACCAAGCTTCCTCTTCTAGAAGTTTCGTGGTGGGTATATAATCTAAATTTCTTGATATTGAGCTCTATCTCCCCATATCTCGGGCCCTTTTCCTCTTTTAGTGGATTCATCCCATTCATTATAGATCTCTCTCCTCCCTTCATGGATCTCTAAACTTCCATGCATTCCTATAAGTGTAATGCATCCAAAGAGAGTTGGGTTGCCATTTTATATTTCTGAACTTACCTACATGCTACTAAAATACTCATTGGAGTTCTTTTTATTTCAAAGTCTTGGGTTGAGGATCATTGCAACGAGACTCCAACATCAAGGCACTTGGTTATAATTATCCTCCTCTTTATTATTAATACAATTGCTTGTTTCTTTCCCATATGCATATGTTATAATGTCTATTGTAAGTCTCCTTGATCTCTTACATGGTTTATGATTGAACCTTTGAGTATTTTATGCTTTGATCTCTTGTTTGGATTTGTCTTTGCAGGTCTACTCTTTGAGCATCAAGGGAGAAAGGTTGAAAGCTACAAAGGACAACAATGAGGATCATTATCAAGCACTTCATGAAAAGGTATGTGCTTCACATCCTCTTTATATATGTGATTCAGTTATAAATTAGGGAATGTTTTCATTTAATTATTTGTTTGTTTGTAGGCTTGGTTTCCAATCCTAGGGATATTTGTCTTGTCCACAGGACAAGATTTGTTCGCTAAACACTATTGTAGATCAAACTAGGAAGGAAAATGTTGTTGCATATTTTCTTTCTAGATTAACTAATGTTATTGATGATCTTCTTATTAAAGACTCTTTTCCAAATGAGTATCATTATGCAGCATCCACTTCTTCACCTTGGTATGCAGAGATTGCAAATTACCTTACTACATGAAATCTTCATCATCACCCTTCTCCGAAGGAAAATAGAAAAATTGTTCAGCAAAGTGTCTAGCATTTTCGGTTGGATTGTTACCTCTTCCACACTGGTTTTGATCAACAGATCAGGTGTGTGAGGGAGGATGATATTCACGACATTCTTAAGGCTTTTCATGATGGACCTTATGGAGGACATTTTTCAAGTAGGCGAACAGGTCATAAGGTACTTCAGATGGGTTATTTTTTTCCTACTATGTTCTGAGATGTAAGGAAATATGTGTAGGGGTGTGATAGTTGTTGGAGGATGGGTCAATCTACTCAATCAAATGAAATTTTTTTACAACCTCAATTGGTGATAGATTCATTCGAGAGATGAGCTTTAGATTTTATGGGATCAATTGATCCCCTATCTCAGTAGATGACATATATTTTGATATGTATAAACTACATCACCAAGTGGGTGGAGGCAAGATCACCAATTGAGAACACAACATGGGGCATTTGATTTTTCAAAGTTTCATTCACAACATTTCAAAAACTATTTATAAGGGTATGCATGAGGATATGTAGATGTTTAAGTTGGGGGGAGATGTTGGGACGCATAATTGGCACCTTTTCACCTATTTTCCCTACCATTTCTTACTATTTTGACTCTCAAAGTCATGCCTTGTCATTGTGACAACCATTATTGACTAAAGCATGTTTCATTTTTGTATGTCATCCTTATTATCTATTTTTACTTATAATTTGGCATAAAAACTAAATTTTTAGGCTATTTTATTAACGAAATGATGAAAAGGTTATTTCAATTTGTGTGGCTTTTTGAGATGTTGTTACAAGACAACATTTTCCCCAGTTTTTCCTTGCAAAGGACGGAACAAAAGCTCTATTGTTATTGTTGATATGCATTGATATTATTTTGGATACTCTATGCTCATATGTTTAGTAATGAAAATTTATTTGGACAAACACGTAGTCAGAGCTAGTTTGACCATTAAAAGGAAAAAGTTATGGACAATGGAGTTGACTCAATTGAAACATTAAGGATTCCCAATTGATAAATCATTGTAATTTAGAAAAGTTTTTACAAATCTATCTCAACTAGGAGAACTTGTTATAAGATAATTATTGTATACGCTTGATTTAGATCACATTAGAATAAGCATATTCTCATGATGATCTTTCTTATCAAAAATAGGCTTGTACTATGAAATTATAAAAGAATGCACTCCATGCCCATGAGGCATGCATAGATAGGATCGGAAGGGGAGTACCAACATTGTAATCATGTACTGAAACTTTTCATTAATGCAAATATCTACCTTCCATGGCTCCATATCTTTCTCTTGATTAACTTGTGTGTTGTGTAAATTACCAACCCCTGCTAAGGAGGAAGGGCCCTCCATTAAAGAAATTTTGAGGTATAAAATGGGTCTTCTAAGTAATATTATAAAATAATAATGGAAAGAATAAAACAATATTGGATTACCTTATCAATTTTTTTAGGAAAAAAAATACTTTTTCAACTCGTAAATTCAACTTATATTTGCATAGTTTTACTCAAATTTTGAGCAAAAGCACTCATTAGATGCCAAATTTAATTCCTAATCCAAGGAGTACCCATGTTTCATACTTTCAATGGACCCTACTACATGAAAAATTATAAATACATGAAAAAATGTGATTGCAATCGTGTTTATCATGTATTTCTCTTTTTCATGTAGTAGGGTACATCAAAAATATGCAGCGTGAGTACTCCTTGGATGAAGAATTAAATTTTTCATCCAACGAGTGCTCCCACTTGAAATTTGAGTAAAATTGTTGGGAGATAAGTTGAAAATGTAGTTTTTTATTATTTTATATTTTTACCTTCTTACTCCAAAAATGGTGAATCATCCCCCATGATTGACATCACCATATTGAATCCTATTGGTTCTTATAAAGTTTATTTTGGTTTTACATTTTTGTTTTGAAACTCATTTTTTACCTCAAAATTTCTCTAATATTTCATAGCAAGGATCACTGTTTAGGGAGGTATTATAGTTGTGTATTTACTTTCCTTCAGTTATGATTCATGTGTGATTTATTGTTACTATTACATATATTGTTCATTCATTGAGTAGTTGTATATTATAACCTTTATTATTGTGTAACAACATAGGTCCTAGGTCAGTCCCTTCATTAGTTTGATAGTTATTTGATTATTGTTATAGTTCCTTGGCTTGTTTATTTCATTTAATGAGTGTTTCACCAATTATTTGAGTGGAGAGTGGTTCACGGAGTGTTGTTTCTTTTGAATAAGAGTGATCACATGGCATAATGTGATTTATTCTGCAACTATGTGTCTTTTTTTTTGCGAGTGTGAGCAAGGTTTGGGGTGTGACATCAAGTGTGCTTTGAGTGTTGAGAGTGACATTACAATGATTAGTTTTAAGATTGAATTAGTGCTAATTGCCATTTGTTTTGCATATATTTTTCATAAGAGCCTTGAAAAAAAAATCTTGCTCAGATTGACAATTTATGTGTGTGTTTGATTGGTTATTCTGATTTAAAAGGACAATTGATCCACACAACAACTAGTTTTAGGATATTTGCACCCTTCGTTCTAATTTCATGATAACTAAGTGGAGATCAATTTGAATGAACAATTTTGCTTTGTTTAGCTCATCCAAGTGGTCATCAATGATGAGAAAGGGAAATTTATATTTGATTCTCAATTTGTTCAAGGTGTGATGGTCAAGATACATATTCTAAACACCTTATATTCTTAGAACAATGATGATAATATAAGAGCAGACTTTTTTTTTAAACTAGAAAGAGTAGTGGATATATATTAGTCCACACCCATAGGCGGCCAAAAAATGGCAAAATTACATCAAAGTGTTGAGCCTGTTAAGGGCTTTTGTGATTACATGCTTTTCATTCCTTCCAAGAGTACCTTCTCTTGAAAAACCAAAACATTTTCCCATTGCTATTAGCCTATGGCTATACATTTTGCAATGTCGGTTTGGTAAATATTTACAGGTAAAGTTTGCCATCAAAAACATGCATAAAACATAAAGAAAGGACTTTTTACTCTTTCATCAGCGTTAGACTATTGAGATCAATTCCAGTTTTCTCTTTGATAGTCCTCGGGCTATTCTCGACCATGTTGAGCTTTAGTTGCTCAATTTGTTGTCTCAAACCATCCACTTCATCCTCCAATTGTTGAAAGCACTCATTCTTCTCGATCTGATGCTCCTACATTTTATGTGCCTCCTTCAATCATTGGTGGATGCATCTCTGCACAATTTCCGAACCCTCCTCAATTTCCAAAAAAAACCTCTCACTACTTTCGCAAGTATGCTTAATTATGCCACCCTCCAGTGCCCAATGCCCCCGCAACCAACCCGAATAAGGCCAACGGCATCCCCAAGACCCAAACACAGATCATTCTTCTGCCAAATTTCTCGTACTATTGATATTGACTGCAGAGGAACCCCCAGATATGTTGGGATAACCCACAAAGATGTTGTGACAACCCACCAAGTTGCTACTAACCCCAAACTTAATTATACTCTAATTATGATTCCTACATACTAGAATAATAGACGCTGAGTTGATACTGATCTTAACTACTATGTTTCCACCCTTCCCAATGCCCAAAACCTTACCCCAACTACCTTCAATACAATTCACCTCCATCATGATGAAAAATATGGCATTGGCACTACGTAGGCTACCCAGGATCCTCTGCCACAGTCGTTGGGCCTTAGCAAAAAACACCTAAGTAGAGACTATCCAAATACTGAAGCAGAAGATCATAACATTACTCAATTTAAAGGAGATGTTGGTTCAAACTCTAATGCAAAATTCATTATGGGTACTCATGACGCTGAAATCCCAATGCTCCATAATAAATTCACTTCTCTTCAAGGCATCCATCATCCTGTCCCATGCCTTAATCCCTCACATGGACTGACCATTTCATAGCAGAGGGCTTAAATGCTTCTCACCCTCTCCCAATTTTTGCATGCTGCCTTCGTTGAATCGTCGTCCATTGCAACTGGTACGAGGAGGTGAAGTCTGAGCTCTCACGCTAGGAGACCTCCCGAAGCCAAGTGAAGGATGAACGTAATGAAATCAACCACACTACAACCATATCTCCATCAATACGATGGCACGAGGCTCGAGGAAGGTCCAAGAGAAATTAAGGGCGATGGGATAGGAGCTGGGGGATAAGGGATAGTGCGAGAAACAATATGGTGCCCAAGGTGGAAAAGGAGCAGGGTGACGGGGGAGATAGAGCAGGTTGATGAGGGAGAAAGGGAAGGGTGATGAGGGTGACAGGGGAGGATAAGGATGGCAAGGGAAAGGGAAGGGGAGGGGCTGGGGAGAAAGGTTAAGGGGGAGGAATGGGGTAGGGGATGAGTGGAAAGGAGGAAGGGAAAGAGGGGGGAGGAGGGGGAATATAAGGAAAACCTAATTAAATAAAAGTGACTCTTTTTACTGAAATTATTAATCCTACCAGGAGCACCCTCCACTATCAAATTTTTGAAATTCTAACGATGATTAAGGAATGAACATCGTTTTCTATGAACCATTCACATTAATACTTTCATTTGGAAGGCCAGATTTTCTTCCCTATCCACTTCCTAATTATTCCCTATTAGGATGTGGAAAAAAGTAGCACATTCAAAGACAGGGATCATACCTTGGGAACACTTTATAATTTGGTTTAGGATCATGTTTTGTGCTAATGAATTGTATCTCATGTTCTCTATTATCAACATGGAGTCACCTAGAATTTGCATTTCCTTGATGCCCTTTTCTTGAGCTAGAGAAAGCGATAGGAACAACCCATAAACCTCAGCTTGGTAATTTGTCTTCCTTCCCAAACCCCAACCATATCTGTCTTCTATGATTCCTTCAAGATTAATGAGAATCCCTCCCCCTCATACCAACCCAGGATTACCTTTTGATGATCCATCAAATTGGAGAGTCCATTGTTTCAAAGATCTAATCCATTCCATCTACCCCTACGAAGACAATCTAAGGGTCCATGGGGGACACAGAGGAGAAGCTTTTGCCAAAAGGTGAGGGGTTGGGGTACATACCCAAGACGCGATCCAAACTTTTTCAATTTGATCCAGAGAGGGATATAGATCTAGTCAATGTAGCTTCACACATGACGACAGGGATTTTATAGTCATAGTACTGGCAGAGGGTCAGGCATTCTGAAGAGCACTTTGTTCCTTGTTAGCCATATTTTCCAACAAACATACCTGGGTAGAGAAATCTAGATTTCATTGAGGGTGTTTTTGGCCTGAAGGGAGCCCAAATAGAAATTGGGAAAAGAGTTGAAGAAAAGAAGGAGGTCAGACGACCATGAAGTCCTGAGGAAAAGGGGGTCAAAAACCACCGACCATGATTCATTAGCCACCTGATAATGGAGAAGGAGATGGGGAATAAACTCTTTCAAATTTTCATAGAGAGGACGCCTGGAAGGTCTGATGTGACCATGTTTTTGAAGGTTCTCTGCTGTGAGAATTTTTTTATGAGCTAGTAACCAACAGAAAAAATTTACCTTTGGAATAGCATTTGATTTCCATATTTTATACCAGATAGAGGATTTAGGAGGGACGTGACCTTTGAATAACATGTGAGAATATATTTCTTTTACTGTGAAATTGCAATTTTCCATCCCCACTTCTCATCGATTGAGAGAGATATGGGGGCACAACCTCTTAAATTATTGATGAGTTTTTCTCTTTATGGAAGCAAAGCAGTCGGGATATTTTCCAACCTCCACCCCTTCCACAAACCCCATTGGTCCCATTCTGAAATCTGGTCCAAATAAAGCACCCTAATTTGTCTCAAGAAGAGATGGAGTGCCTCAAGGGAATGGTTTGAGCCTAGGGGTTGGAGGCCCAAAATCAAATATGAGAATATGCCAATGGAGACTCCCTTCCTCAAGACTTTGCATAAATTATTCTTGATAATGTCAACAGAGGATCTGACTAGTTTCTAGAAAGGAGAGCCCATAGCTGGCTCCACTCTCCCCTCCTGGTCATTATGTTGATTTATATACTTCCCCTTATTGATTCCACCACTGATTCGGCTTCATGGTCATGATCCAAAAGAGCTTGGCCCCCATCACCATATTCACCATCCCTGGGTCCCTTATTCCCAATCTGCCATGTTGTTTCAAAGCTCTAACGATTTTCCAATTTACCAAATGGTATTTTTTGGTTTTTGTTTTCCCTCCCTCCCACAAAAATTTTCTTATATACATCCCCAGTTGATGTAAGATTAACTTGGGGGCTTGAAAGTCTGAAAATGATACAAATGGATGGACAACAGGATAGGCTACACCAAGGTTTCCTTACCCGCATGGTTGAGCCAAATACCTCCCCAATTCACTATTTTTTATTTAATTTTGTCCAAAAAAATTTTCCAAGCATATGGAGAAGCACACCTTAGGAAGATAGGGACCCCTAAATAATTAAAGTTTTTCCAGTCCCTCACTGCTTTGAACCCCATTATTTCTTCTATTTTTTTCTCTTTATGGATGGGGATGTTCCAACTGTAGATATGACTCTTGTTGTCATTGATGGCCCCTCCAAAAGCACTAAGGAATTCGATCGAGGTTTCCTTTGAAGTGTCGATCAATTACAACAGAGGCTCCTCCCATTAGGATTGTGTCATCCGCAAACTGACCATGGTTTATACTTTTGATTCCTTCATTATATCTAATCCCCGAAAGGAGTAGAGAGGCTCTATCTTGTTCTAGTTTTGTACTCATAGCATCAGCCTTGATAATATATAGAAAGGGGGAGAGGGGTAGCCTTGGCACAACCCTCTAGAAGCTTTGAAGAAGCCAACCACCCAGCCATTGACCAACTATGTGTCCAAGGGGAAGAGATACACATGCCTATCCATTCGATGAATATTTCCTTCAACCCCATTTTCCTGAGAACCTTCAATAGGAAGTCATGCATGGCCCGTCGAAAGCATTTTCCATGTCCAACTTTATTATCATACCCTAATCACGCCTTCGCCAGCTCGATTCTATGGCCTCTTGAATTAGGATAATGTTGTCAAAGATTTTCCTTCCTAGAAAAAACCCCCCTAGTTAAAATAAATCAGAGAAGGAAAAATCAGTTTGAGTTGCAAGCCTGACAACTTCAAGAAATTTTTATAGGAAACATTGCAAAGGGGTATGGGACGGAACCTAGAGAAGGAGGAAGGATTAGATTCTTTGGGGATCAAAGCTAGGAAGGAAGTGTTTATTCCCCCCCTCCCCACCGTAACTAATCTCTTGAAGGAGTATCCAACCAATCTAGAAATATCTTTCTTAATTACCTCCCAGAAATTTTGAAAGAAGCTAAGCGAGAACCCTTCTAAGCCAGGGGCCTTATTAGGGGGAAAATAAAATACAACCCCTCTGATCTCCTCATGGATTTTTTAGGCATGAGCATGGGAGGCAACTGTTTTGGAAAAGACCTATGTGGAGGTTGGAGGGGAAGGAGATGATGACATCAGGAGCAAAGGCCAATACTTCAAAGTGATTTTCCGCATCTAGTCTGGAGCCACCCATTACCAGCGAACCAGAAGGAGGATACAAACTTGGGCCAACCTGCTTGGAGACCGGAGTGGTGCTAGGGGCGACCCCATTGCACTGCTCCTGCAAGCTCTTCCTTCTTTTAACTTGATTCCATTGGCCTTTTGGATCCCCTGGGTGCATTTCCAAGACTTCTTGGATTTTAGGGAAACTTTTAGTAAAGTGTCCATATTCATGGCACAACTTACATTTAAAAGGAAGTTGATCATAGTCAACTTCCTGCACATGTGTCCAACAATCCATGCAAATATTAAATTTTTCTGGAAGCCCTTTCTCTAAGTCCACCTCCACACAAATCCTCGCATAAGAGAAGAGGACATCTTTTGGTTCGTAGCAGTCAATATACTTGCCCAGGGAATTCCCAATGAGCCTAAAAGTCGCGTCATTCCAACAATGTTGGGGGAGGTAAGGTAGCTTCACCCATATAGGGACTGAGGTTGGCACATCACACTCCAGTTAAAAGCTTGGACTTCAGTGATTTAAGTATAGCCCCTAGGCCCCCATAAAGTATGGACCACTCCAGAACACCAAATCTCTATCTAGTCTATTCTCAAAGTAAAAATTATAAAAGCCTTTGCTACATAAAGAGAAAATCACCTCACCTTTGATAAGAGGCCTCTAGTTCTTCTCGATCCAGGAGTTAACTGTCTGAGGGGACAAACACAAGCCCATAAATTATCTAATAAGTCTGAAGGCTATAGGACACGAGAGCAAGCTTGAGGGGCACAAATCTCAATCTTTGAAATCATGTCTGCTTGTTTCACAAACTTGGTCTCGATTTTCTTCTAAAACTTGGGAGTCAACACAACCAAGACATTAAAAGCCACAATTTCCGCTAGCAGAGGCTCCTCTTGGGCAGGCACCGCCATCGTAAAGGCGAGCCCAACCCACAAGGAGAAAAAACAAGCTCTGGAGGATTAACAAGAGGCACCCAGAGCACTCCTAGAGAGAGCAAGACTAGGCACCTCAGGGACTTCAGAGAATCGAACCAAAGGAGCCCAAGACTAAGTAAGAGGGGGGTGGAGGGCCCTTAGCAGGAGGCCAAGAAGCCGCTAGAGAAAATAGAGAAGCACACCAGCATAGACCTAGACATTATCCTTAGCATATATATGCATCCTCTAGTCCTACAAATTTGAAACACTAACCCAAGATCGAGCAAGAGGAGGGCAGAGGGCCCTTAGTGGGAGGCCAAGAAGTTGCCAGTGAAACCAGAGTAGCGCACCAGCACAGATCTATAAAATTTTCAATCATACTTCATATAAAACTAAGTTTTAATACTATGACGAATTACACTTATTTTCAACAATTCCTTAATGATCTTTTCTAATCTTGTTTTTTGTGCAGAAGGATGGAAATTGTGGTGCATATTGGGCCACTAACTCTGTGAATCAATGGGATGCTATGATCATGCTCACCACACAAGGGTGGTAGTATTTGGGGTAGTTCAAAGCCCTATTGATGTTTGTCCAAAAGCAACTATATGCCATCAACTAATTGAGAAACATCCTCTAGGACTTAGATGGCATGAAATAGTGGAATGATGCTTGAATGACACTTCTTCAAGAAATTTTTCATATGGTGAGCATTGAAAATTTATGGAGAGCCTGCTTTGAGACATTTTGAGAGTGTAACAATGCATATTATTTTTCAAACTCATGTATAATTTTAATGAAACCATGGTAGTGAAATCCAATGTTTGTAACCATTCTACATCCAAAACGATATCAAAATCTCCAATATCAGTTGCCACATATCATTTCAAAGCATATTTAACTATTTAAAATTTCACATTATCATAACCATATAGATATAAATATGATAAGTTTTTCTTATAATGTTGCTATGAATATTGTGCTTGTTACCACTCTCTCTTGAAGTTCTTGTATGCACATTATTCACCCGAGGTAATCCTACATGTGACATCACCCTGGCTTGAATTTGAAATGCACTATATATAATGTGGATCTTAACTTAAATATAAAATATAATTGAGTCGAGAGGTTTATTCTTCAACCTAGTATGAAATTAATATGTAATTTCGTTTGTGCTCAACTTGTAGTTGAGACATGTCCCTTAAAAAAATAAGTTAGATTAAAAAATGTCGGCTATAATAAAATCTTAATTGAATATACATTGATTATACATAGTTGGGTAGTTTTAATTAAAAGCATTATGAAACATCAATAATCTCATTCTCATTGCACTCACTTGGTTCATTATTAATATTGCAGTCTAATATGGAAAAGAGGTAAAAACATTTCACTCTATCTTTTGGCGTTATAAATAAAATATTTCCATGTCTATATTAAATGACATAATACTTAAATAAATTGTTTGAATGTGTGTGTATTGATGTTAAAATAATTTAGTTATTTCTTAATAAGAGAGAAATGGCAAGAAAACCACTATAGATATATCTAAATCACATATTTATCAAGCACTAAATATCTTGATGTGTAAATTGTTTTTCAACTTTTACATGAGATTTAATGACCCTGAGTAAATCTATAGATAATCTATGATTAAGATAAATTCATAGTGATATAAAAAAACCACATTATATTTCAAAAATACAATTTAACTAATAAATATATAAATAATCATTTTGTATCATCTAAAATATATTTTAATTATATTATCCTAAAAAAACATTTATATTTTACAAATTACACAACTTAAATTTACCATTCTAATCATTTTAAAAAATCTTTTACCCCCTCTTTAATATAAGATTGATTAAAAAATAATCCAGAAATCCAAAACTTTTATTAATTAAACCACACATTTCGGACCAACAATTCTATTCACGTGTGTTTGCAAATTTTACTTTATATTACCCAAAAAAATCAAAACTTTTTTAATTAACCGCACATTTCGGACAAACAATTCCATTCACGTGTGTTTGCAAATTTTACTTTATAAAATGCGAACAACTTATCACGTGTGTTTGGTCATTATTATTTGGTAGAACCCATGTCCACGTATCGCCACTGTCTGCCAAAGATCTCCGAAAGTTCAGGCGTCACGAATGTCAATTAAACGTTAAAAGTAATTGACCAGCCAAAGTCTATTCCAAAAACTCACGGCAAGAATAGGACGCCGACTCACCAGGATGCCTAGACTTTCGGGTGAACATTATTCACCCTTTTTCCCGAACCAAAAAACAATCTTACATTAATATAATATTATAGTGGGTCTGATTATATTTTAAAAGTGCTTTTGTTTGGTTAAAAGTTTGTCTTTCTCGGATATGAAGAAACAATAGCTCAAGAGCTAGAGGCATTTGGCACGGGATGTAAGGAAACCGGGTAATGGCCCAAAACACATAGGCATCTCGTAGGGGAGAAAGTCTCCCCGTTATGGACCACCAACCACCAGAGAAAGCCTCCCCTTCACGGACCACCAGCTGGTTATTCTAGGTGGCGTGATTTCCTTTGAATAACAGTGATTCACGGACCACCAGCGGGTTATTCCAGGTGGCGTGATTTCCTTTGAATAACAGTGATGGCCTGGGCAGATAACAACGAGAGATGGTTGTCGTCACTGTTGGTTTCACAACTGAGTTATGATCGGTTTTCACACCTTGGAAAAAAAGATAGCATTACAACAATCAACATAACATCCCAATACTAGTTGATTACGAAATGATCATCTTTAACTTCTAAATCCCCAAAAAGCAAAAAACTACCAAGCCCTTACAAAAAGACAAACTTCTTCACTATCCCCCACATCATAACACCAACTTCTAAAATTAAAATATAGACAGAGATTCAAAGTGCTCAATTGAATCACCCTCCTCTTTTGCATAGTATAATTTGTCTTCCTGTAAATCCAATGCCTGTAACATCTCAATACCAGTTGATCACGAAATGATCATCTTTAACTTCTAAATCCCCAGAAGACAAAAAATTATGAAGCCCTCACAAAAAGACAAACTTCTTCACTATCCCCTAGATCATAACACCAACTTCCCAAATTAAAATATAGACAGAGATTCAAAGTGCTTAATTGAATCACCCTCCTCTTTTGCAAAGTATAATTTTTCTTACTATAAAGCCAACGCCTGTTTGGAAAGCAAATTAGCTCCCTTGTTGTATTCCCTATACATGTGTTGAATTTTCAACTCCTGAAACTTTGCACTTAACTAAGGAATATGGTCGATCCAGGGTTGTAAAGAGATCAATTTCATATTATTCTTAAAAGAGAATCAATCCACTCTAACTTTCGAGTCTCCCACCAACTATAAACTAAATATGGTCCATCCACAGTTGTAAAGCGATCAATTTCATATTATTCTTAAAAGAGAATCAATCCACTCTAACTTTGGAGTCTCCCACCAACTATAAACTAGAGATTTGCTTGAAATGAGAAATGAACAAAATACACCATAAAGCCAAAATCTCACTCCAAGTATTGGTCCCCCTGCCTATAGTGGAATTTTAAGTTGTAAATTCCAACACTAGACATTTTAGAACAACACTAGCACCACATCTAAATCCCCCCTCCCTGAGGAGCACCATAAAAAAACCAACTGCAGTATGACTCTCCAATAATTGAGGACGAGCTATTCTCGGAACTATATTACTCTTTTCTTTATCAATCTCTCCCACATCCTACCATACGTGCTGGAAAACCTTGCCAATAGATAGTTGGTGACCTTCAAAGATAATTAAATTTAGACACCTCTAAACTTCCGAAATGATGAAGCATGAAATTTCTTTCTAACCACTCATCACCTTAATCCAGTTTTGAAAACATACAGGAAATTGATGAATCCCCCATACCTCTTTGAATCTGAATTTTTGTAAAACAAATCTCCATACTTCTTTAGTAAAGGGACAATCAGCCATTAATAGTTTCTGCCTCAGCTCCACATAGAACACTTCTTTTTGGACCAACGACCCCTCGATTTGATAAATTGTGCCAAGACAACACTCTATTCTCAACCAAAAACCAACAAAACAACTGAATTCTCAAAGGAACATGTCTCTTCAAAATCTTAACAGTCTAGTATTTAAAATCGTTGACAAAGTCCTCATTGAATTGGACTTCATACACTAGCTTTGCTAAAACCTTCCCTTTTTTAACATCCCATGACCAAACTAAAGAATCATCCAAATATAACAACAGGAAACTAGAAAGATTAAAACCCAATACAAAGACATCTCATTCACCTTTTAAATCCTCTGAAAGATCTAGCTAATCAACAAATTTCCACTTGATATTAAGCCCACTTCCATAATCATCTCAAAGAGCCTGAGCTAGAAACAAAATTCTTTTTACATGGAACTCTGAGAAAAGATCCAAAAACAGTATAAAGTACGATAATGCCCCACAAAAGTATCTTTGCCAAGACGAATCTCCCAACCATTACTTAGCTACCACACAATCCAATCAAAAACAACATGAAGAGAAAAAAAAGAGTCGTCCAATAACTAAAAGCCCCTTTAAAATGTTTTCTCCCATCTCTAAACCAATCCACCACTCGTGGCAATCCAATAAAAAACAATATGAAAAAAAGAAAAGAATCTTCCAATAGTTAAAAACCCCTTTAAGATGTTTTCTCCCCTCTCTAAACCAATCCACCACGGATCACCACCTCAATGAGCTCTTAAATGCTAAAACTCTACACAAACAAATACATTTTTAAATCCCCATCCTCCTTATTATATAGCATTGAAGGTTGACTTTGTAATTAACATCTATCCTACCGTGTAATATTATTACTATATTGTTTAATGTAGAATGTTGAATAAGTGTATATATCTATCCTACTACCACTTAGTATTATTACAATATTGGGTGATGTAGAAATACTCTTTACACAGGCGTTGTCTAGTGGCACGTGAATTTCACTTAGAGGTTTAAAAGTGGTTAGTTTTTTGTTTTTTTAAACAATAAGAATATTTGCATGTTGGTTTTTTTAAATGGTAGAAATGGTTTAAACACTATCAACAATTTCTTAAAATAGATTAAATAACGTCAACCCTTACATCTACAACTTGAAGTTTGATATCGATAACTAAGATTTCCAAAATTTATACTATATGTTATCAAAATCATGTTAGAGTTTTTATTGTTTTTGAAAAAAACCAAAGCTTCCTTAGACTGCCTCTATAATAGTTAAAGTTGTGAAACATGGCCTAGAAAACCATAAAAATTCCCATAAAATTTTGATAAAAAATTGAGAATATTTTGGAAATCTAGGTTTTAGCGGTCAAACTTCACACAACATTCAATATTGCCTATCTTAATATATAATCTTAGTTAAAGAAGTGCAAATTTGGCCTAAAAAACCATAAAAATCTCTGCAATTTTTTTTGGAAATTTGGGTTATAAATGTCAAAATTCAAGATTTTAAGTATTCCGAAAATTTTTAATGGTGTTGATCCATTTCCACTATAAAAATAAAATTGAAACACTCCTATTGTATTTTTTTTTTTAAACAATGAAGAGATTCGGGCTAATTTTAGCTGGAGAAATTTGATGGGTCAGTCCACGTCGTCAAATGGAAGTCTAACGAGGCGGAGGAATTGCTGAGACGGAGGAATTGCTGGGACAACCAAAAGTAGCTGGAATCCAAAAGTAACTGGAATCCAAAAGTGACTGGAATCCATGGAAAAAAATTTCAAAAAATCTTATAAAAACAATATTAAAACCATATTTTTAATGATAGAAATGAACAGAATTTCTATAACTTTCTCACCCATTCCTCTGGTTAGTTAGACTATGGCCGTTAAATGTATAAGGTCAGGGACCCACAACCACTGCAAGTACAAATATTCAGTTGACAGCTTTCGATACCCTCCAATTCACCATTAATAACTTTGTCTTCCACGGGGAAGTCGGTCGAGTCACGTGTGGCCCTTCTCAAAAACTTTGGATCAAAATCACTACAATTTCGGGTGGGCCCCAGCAGGAATTCATTTCTTCGATCTTCAGCGAAGCAACCCCGAAACTTTGGTAAATTAGAGGAGCAAATTGTCCACTGTCATTTGCCTGTCGACATCGTAGGCTCTGCCGGAGTTCTGTACGGTTTTCGCATGTTCTAAGTAGAAAGAAATAATGGAAGTCAGTCAACGCTCCAGAGGAATGGAAACCCTAAAATCTGGAATTTATAGTCCCGACATCCCAACCATCCCTGGAAATGTTACAACCAATTAGATCACTGGTGAGATAGAGCACTGATCGCTCTTACCAGTTCAATCCAATGCCGCTAATTCCTCTTCTTTGCCTTAATATGTGCGCTCTGTTCCTCTTCGTCTGCTCTTCCCCAATATCAGGTTTCCAGAATAAATGGCAGAATTGTAGTTCTGTTAATACATGTGGCGCCTTTAATTTCAGCTATCCATTTGGGAAACTACACAGTGGCTGCGGTGACCTTGATTTTCAGCTTGACTGTGAAGGTCACCATCCTCTGATTAAGATCAGGGGAAGTGAATATCGCATTTTGCAGCCCTATATGTTGTGGAATAACAGTGTCAATCATAGCATCAGGATCGTTAACGACAATCTGTGGAAGGATAAATGCAATTTTTTAGATAATTATAGTCAGTCATGGTGGTATGACTATAAATATTTTCAAATAGCCCGTGGATACACCAATCTGACGTTTTGGAGGGACTGCAATCAAAGTAGTAGCTCTCATACATCAAATATGCATCAGTTGAATTTATGCGGCAATATTTGGTACTACAGTTTCAGCCCAGAGATAGAGAAAAATGGGACACATTTCTGTCAAACACGTCTTCAGTTACCAATTAAAGAGGAGGTCCTGCGTTCCAACAAGTCCATTAATAATCAGACTTTCGAAAGTGAGGGTTTTGAGATACAATGGCGTGTCGACCCATACAGATCTGAAAACTGTGGCGCTTGTTTGAAGAGCAAAGGGAATTGTGGTCATAACAAATCGACAACCTTTCTTTGCTATTGTCGCGATGGCACATCACAGCCTGACAAATGCCATGGTAGTTCTCTGATACCTTTTTTACAAATTTCGAGCACAAAGATCAGTGGTTTTAATTCTAAGGATTATGGTTTTTTTTATAGGAAAGTTATGGAAATTTTAGTGATAGATTTTGTAAATGTAAGTAAAAATTGTGAAATTTCTTAATTTTAAGTGTTTTAGAAATTTTTGATAGTGCTAAAGTCTTATATATCAATTTGATGTCTTGTTTGGTTGCGACCATAAAATTAGATAATAATAAGTGATTCACACTTCATAATATATGCAGCTCATTTGTTTACCTAATAAAATTAAATTTTCCCATTATTTAATGGGAAAATATAAAGCAATTTGTATAATGTTTATTCCTATCACATAAAAGATAAGAAGTGGTTGAATCTTACCTGTTAATCACTTCCCAAACCTATAATAATTGTTTACATTGAAATGTTAAATTATGTTTTGCATGTGTATGAATATTTTAAGTGTGTGTTCCCTTACCTGTGGATCCATTCTTATACAGGAGTTGATACAGGAGTTCAAGGTCTCAACAAATTAGCAATTATAAGAGGTAAAAATATGATTTCTTCTGATTCAGTCGAGGTGCATTTGCAGTTTGTTTCCATTCGTTTTCTCTTCCGGGATTGCTGACAATCTTTTCATTCCATAGCAGGTTGCTCCATTGGAGGGGTTATGCTGATAACATTTACAGCAGTACTGTTCTTAAAGGTTTATGTGAAGAAGAGGAAAACTATTAGCAGGAGTTTTGCCAGTGGTCTCAGCAATCAGAAGAGAAATAACATGGAAGCAGATGAACTCAGAGGGCTTAAGATAGGCAATTTGCCAAAATTCTCTTATCAAGAACTTCGTAAGGCTACAAATTGCTTTCACGAGGACAACGAAGTTGGGGATGGAGGGTTTGGGTCCGTTTATTTCGGAAATCTCTGGGACGGACGAAGTGTGGCCGTAAAGAGACTTTATCAAGATAATGCCAGGAGAGTCGAACAGTTCATCAATGAATTGAAGATATTTTCGACCTTGAATCATCCACGAGTAGTTCGTCTTTATGGCTGTGCCTACGAAGACAGTCCAGAACTTCTGCTGGTATATGAATTTGTCCCAAATGGGACCTTGGCTGATCATCTCCATGGCCATCGCAGAGGCCCCAAGGGATTACCATGGGACACTCGTCTGAACATAGCTATACAAACTGCCGAGGCTTTGGCTTTCCTTCACAGCCTTCATCCTCCTATATTACACAGAGATGTGAAATCTTCCAATATTCTTTTGGATGAGGATTTCAATGTGAAGGTAGCAGATTTTGGGCTTTGCAGGCCTGTGCCTGATAATGCCACACATATCACCACTGTTCCACAAGGCACACCCGGGTATGTCGATCCAGCATACCATCAGTGCTACCAACTGACGGAGAAATCTGATGTCTACAGCTTCGGGGTTGTTTTGTTGGAGATCATCTCTGGTAAATTAGCGGTGGACATGAATCGAAATGCAAGGGACATCAACCTGGCTAACATGGCCATAACGAGGATCCAAGAAGGGGCTTTGCATGAACTAGTGGATAAGCAGCTGGAGATTGAACTGAATTACAAGGTGAAGGCCATGGTAACTGCAGCTGCAGAATTGGCCTTCGGATGCCTGCTCTCAGAGAGGGTTGAGAGACCATATATGAATGAAATTATTGCTCAGCTCGAGAAAATTAGACAATCATGGATTACCTGAACAGCTCCAGGTAAAGTGCGGATCATTTTCCAACCACAGAGCCAGTGTCTCCCTGTAGTCTACTCCCAACTGCAATCCATAAATTTCTCTGTTCTTCAATTGGAAGAAATTCAATTGAAATTCTAGTGTACAATATTTTTGTTCAAAAATATTATAAAATAAGTGGAGACTCAATCTCCCCACCTAATCATTAGACCCCCTCCTCTTTGTCAATATCCTGTATCTTCAGTTTTGGATCTGTACCTCTTCATTGTATTTTGGCAACCAGGCTCTGTCCACTCCTGTACTTTGAGTGGGATTAACTCAAGGGAAATAGCAAAATGTGTATAGTGAAATTAGCTGATTATGTGTGATTTTGGTTACACTTATATTTTCATTATATTAAGGATTTTATCTTATTCTTACCTCCTTTATGTAGGATAAGGGGATTGTATCTTATTAGTACACCCTTGCATAGGATAAGGGCTAAGGAAGGCGTTTAAGTGGGTTAAATATTGATTAAATTATTGTGGTTGGTTTAAAATAAATTAATGTTTGATGAATTGTTTTTCGGGAGATGTGTCCAGAGATAATAGATGAAATTTAAAAAATATGAATGAAAAATTTAATTTTACATCAATTGTATATACAATTAAATTAAAAATAAAATTGTACATACAATTGTATTCCACGAGTCACCAAGATAGTTTGGAAAATGACATTTTTGTTGAATAAGTTATGGTTTTTTTTTTAAAACAATGGAACAATGGAATAATGTTAAAGCATAAATATTTGTTTTCTCATGGAATTTTTCGGATTATCTCTCATGGGAAAAGGTTGAAAAATGGATGTGTTTAAAATAATGTGATAAAAACTTAAAATAATATATTTTTTATAATTATAATTTTTTTTTTATAGATCTTAGTCCTTTCTTTTCTCTTTCCATGTCGCAATAAAATAAAAAATAAAAATATTTATTAATTTTTTAAAAAATATATATTAGTAAATTTAGTTTTATTTTTGATAGTTTTTTATTAGTTTTTAAATGGTCTAGAAAGAAATAGAAAAGAATATGAAGTGTAATTGGTATGTTTAATGGTTTGACATATATTTATTTATTTTATAGAGGTATATTTAGAGGTATATTTATGTAATGTTTTTTTCATTCTTTTTAATTTTTTAATTAAGTGGGAGGTGTTACATAATTTAACTCAACCTATATAGTTTTCTCATGGAAATGGGGTTACAAATATTTTTCTTTTCCAAAGTTGGCAGAATTAACTTTGGACAAGATCATTGTATCTAGATCGTTAAGAGCTTTCACGCGATATAAATTTTATCCTGATTAGAAATCTCGGATCAAACGGATATGCCCTTTTAAAGTTTCATCATTTAAGTCTCTCACATAGGCAAGGGACCCACCATGTGGTGCCCACGTGGCAACCCCACCTTACCCAAGTGGTCCCATGTCACTTCGGGCTCTGACTGTGGCCATGGGAAAAGCCACATGGCACATGCCACATCACCTAGACCATGGGCCACAAAGTTCAATGCATGACTTGTTATTTTGTTGTTTTATGTTATAACAATTTATTAAAAAATCTTACAATTAAGGGACTTCTCATCAAATTCCACCTCCATCTCTCTCTCGTGATGGAGACCTTTTCATCCTATCATCGTGCCACATGGACTTCGTGCCCAATACCAAAGTAGGTCAGGTGTGACATGCTATGAAATTAGACATCAATTAACAAGCTAGTCCTCATTTTAGGCCTGCATCGACCACGATTCTGCACCTCCATTACTCAGGAGACACTACAAAACACCTTCAGGGAGCCATGCTCTATGATGATGTGGCCTTCTACCCCATGGGCCCCATTCCGAATACGCCTTATTTAACCTAATCAAAACTCCCTTCATACTATATCCATCCCATCATGAATTAACACTTGTCATTCTCCCTTGAACGTTAGAACTCCTAGACCTGCTGAGACTACCCTAAGTCCAAGCTCCAATTACATGTTTTTTCCACCTTAATAACCCAAAGAAACCATTTCAGTTTCTTAGACTATTTTTCCTTGATGCTGCTTAGAGCATTGTCTTCTATAGGAAAGAAGAGCTTTCATCATATGTTAATTTATATAGGAATAGAAACCCCATTCCACACTAGCTTTATAGGCATTAACATAACCATAATGCCAGTAATAAAATTGTCAATCATGCCTACTAATAGGCACAAGACTCAACTAAAACACCATTGAGGCTTAATTGTAAGCTTAGTTGCAACAACACCCCATTAATCACATAATGGATTTAAACAAGCACCATCAAAACCCCTAATGTTACGTGTCATGCAAGCATTGTTCATAGAGTTACACTAATCTATAATAACAAATAACCATGGGAAACATAACATACCAACAATGAAGACCACACACTACCCCACCTCCACCCAATTAGTTTAGGATTATAACCTCTAGTGTCTCCACATGTTCACCCAGGAATCCAGAGCACACTGATGTCCATCTGCTAATCTCACAAATACTAAAAACACACAGATCTTTCCCTCTGAAAACCAGGGATCCAAAGTACAATGTGTTGCACCCGCTCCACTTCACAACATTCTAGAAAGCACAATGGCTCCACCTATTCTTCCTCTTCAACCACACTTCCTAGCTTACTCTTGCTCCAACGCTAATGCTTGTCCCAACGTTATCCTTTCGTCCCACGATTTCACTTGCAAATCTTTGTATGCCTAATTCGGTATACAAGCACCCATAGCCCACAGCCATGGGTGCTTCACTGGGGGAGCAATATCATACCACATGCATTCATATTGGGGGATATATATTGAGGGGAAAATAACATAATATATTGAGCATATAATAGGGGCTAAAGGGTTTTTATATTAGCGTGAAAAAAAATGGAGCTCAAAATTAATGAAAAAATATAAAGGGGTATAAAAAACGTTAATGAAAAATGGATACTTACAATATTTAGTGAAAGTAGGGTTTTTTTAAATTGATAAGGTGTATTGAGTTCGTATTGTTAGGGGATAAAATAATTTAATTTTTATAAGTATTTTCCACTATGTAGTCAAATTAAGGGTGTTGTTTAGTATGTCACAAACACACATGATATGTCAAAGGTTCATTAAGTGAAATCGCACCTGGAGCAGCTCTCCGGTTGATCAGGTGATCAAATTTTAGCTCAAAAATGAAAGTTCCAAGAAAGTCTTGAAACAGGTGTCAATTTGAAGTGCTCATCATTCTGAATCCAACGACGTTTGTTTCACCTCAATCCGACATCATATTCTCAAGTTATAGCATGTTGACCGTTTAGCCCAACAATGAAAATTTTAGCAAGTTTGTTGACTAGGCAGCTAACTGGTTGACCATATAGTTGAGTCAGAAAGATGACTGTGTAGGCACAAGCCAACTAGGTTCTAACACTTGGTGTCCTCCAGTTCATTTGTAGCTAGTCGAAATTTGATTGGTTGTGGTATATTCTATGTGGACCTATGAAAGGGTGCCACGTGGCCTAATCACAGTGATCCGAATAAAAAATGGCATCAACCCATGGTATTTATCCACCCATGGTATTGTAAGTGACATCCACCCATGGCATTCATTCACCCATGGTATTTTCCCATGGTATTGTGACATTCACCCATGGTATTCATTCACCCATGGAATTGACCCATGGTATTGTGACACCCACCCATGGAATTGACCCACTGATCCGGATCTTTGGGGGAGGCCCCTAAGATCTGAAGAATTGAAATGCTATAAAGAAAATGACAGAACACATGGTAAATAAAACCATAAAGAAACTTTTTATTAAAACTGATAATACTATAAAGGCTACATTGTGGCGGATAATCTATCCTTTTAAAAAATGTTACTTGTTACTTATAGTATTTTTCAGTTACAATAACACAGGTCAATTCCATGGGTGGATGTCACAATACCATGGGTCAATTCCATGGGTGAATGAATACCATGGGTGGATGTCACAATACCATGGGAAAATACCATGGGTGAATGAATACCATGGGTGGATAAATACCATGGGTTGATGCCATTTTCTATTCGGATCATTCCTCCCTCCTTAAGAAGCAATGATCCCCATTTTGTGAAGTTCCCTCCTGCGAAGCCTTTTTTGAATATGAAGAGCCATTGAAGAGAAGGGTTTTATGTGGTTAACCCATAACCACGATGAACAAATATCTGAGGATAGAGATACCCTGTAATGCTTATGACCAACTGTGATATTGACAGTGTGCGGCCTAGCAAATGCACTTCAATGAAGTGTGGGTTTGTGGATGACACATAACCATGATGAATGAAGATCTGAGAATAGAGATACCCTATAATGCTTGTGACCAATTGTGATACTGACAGTGTGCGACCTAGAAAATGGACTCCAATGAAGTGTGAGTTTGTGGATGACCCATAACCATGACAAAAGAAGATCCGAGGATAGAGATACCCTGTGATACTGACAGTGTGCGACCTAGCAAATGGACTTCTACGACAAGGATTTTGTTTGGTTGACCCATAACCGTGATGTTGGTTGTTGATGAAGTAGCAAGTGTCTACATAGCCTTGGGTGGGAGGGCATGTCTCCAAAGAACCCAAGTTGAATGCTGCTATGTTGAAACTGATGAATGTGAAGTAGGTGCCTACTAAAGCGGGGTGGGAGGGCATGTCTCCAAAGGGAACTCACTTCAAATGCTGCTCCAGAATTAAAATGGACATAACTCGGTCAATATAACTCAGAATATTTATTAAACCTGTTTTTGGAAACAAAAGGACCATTTTACATCTTCCCATGTGTTGGAAATCCTTATCTCGACACTCTAGAATCTCAGATTCACACTACAACGTTTCCGCCATCACAAAAGTTTTGAAAAAAATAGCTAATTTTAAATCAATGATATCTCCCACATCTAAACTCCGATTTTACCCATTTTTTTTTAAATTGAACGATTTTTTGAGAGGAGCTCAAATCTACAATCACTTTTCTGAAATTTTGTACCAAAATTGCCAAAAACAGATAGGAGAGTCGTCGTCCATGAATTTCCGTCATAAACATTTCTGCAACATAGCTTATTTTAAATCAATAATATCTCCCTCATCCAGACTCCAATTTGGCCAATTGTTTTTTGAATTTGGGTATTTTTTTGCAAGGAACCCAAATCTAGTATTTGTTTTGTAAATTTTTCACCAAAAATTTCAGATCTGATATGCAAAATCGCCGCCCAAAAACTTCCTACAAAAAAAAGGTCTTCCCACTTGGCCCAAGAAAAATGCTTTGTGGAAGACGTAGCACATGCTTGAATTTTATTGAATATTGTTACAAAATTTGAAATTGAAATATGCATCAAACCCTCATTTTTGTGGAATCATATCTTGCTCTTATGCCACTAATCTAGATCTTGGGGGCAGACCCCCAAGATCTAAAATATTGAAATGGAATTTGGGGGAGAGGCCCCCAAGATGTGAAAAATTGAAATGCTAGAAGAAAAGGAGGAGAATGTCCAATAAATAAAACCACAAAGATTTTTTTTATTAAAACAGAGAATAACTGTAAGAGCTAAATTGTGGCAGACAAACTATCCTTTTACAAAATCTGACTTGTTATAGTATTTTTCAGTTACAATACCATGGGTCAATTCCATGGGTGAATGAATACCATGGGTGGATGTCAAATTACCACAGGCAGATACCATGGGTGAATGAATACCATGGGTGGATGTTACTTACAATACCATGGGTGGATAAATACCATGGACAGATGAATACCATGGGTTGATGTCATTTTCTATTCGGATCACACAAGCTGCCATGTGACACCCCAGGATTGACTAAAATTTTGTTAAGGGTCAAATTAGCCTCCACGGGGTTCAAACACGAGACCTCTTTCCAATCAGCACAACACTTTACCAACGGATTGTCAGTGGGACTTAACCACTATAGTCCTCATTTGTTATTTGAAGTTTTGGCATTGATCCATTGGGGATTGGAGCCGGGGCTAAGCTCCTAGCCCTTAGTCACCTCACACCCATAAAACCACAGGTGGAGTATCCGAGAGCTCAGGGCTTAATCCCGACCCAAGGTCATAACACCAGGCACATAACCACGATGGAGGCAGAGATTAGCACTCACAACAAGGGGCTTGAGGTAAGGCCCCAGAACGAGGTCTCATGGTATACCACATGACCACCGTCATCGGAACGGAGCTAGATGGAGAGGGGGACTAAGGGTTAGCCCTAGCCCAGGTCTTATGGGTAGTGTCGGAACTATGCACAGTGCTAAACCGCCAGGTGCAGGATTCGGGTGTGAGCCCCAAGTCCTTTGGATCCCAATGTGACTAGAGAGTAGATATTTAAGGGGCTCGACAGGAAGAGCAGACAGTTAGCCTAGTCCTTGATCTCGTGGTACCTTATGTGACCACACACTCATTGTTTAAGGGCTATGTCGACGGGGGCGAGCGTTAACGTCTAGCCCATGGCCTTATGTGGCCTATATGACTATATTTTTTTCTTTGAGGGGTCATTGGCGAATTTAAGTTTCCTACAAAATGCATTGGCGAAGGGTGAAAATGCCACTCTGTTAGCAAAAAATAGGGCATATTTGTAGGATAGTTAGTCTATTGGTTCGAGTTGTAGGATAGTTAACAATAAAACTCATGGGGGAGCTTGAGGAGCAATATCTTTTTGAGTTTTTGACCAAATTGAGCTCAAGAAGAGTCTACCTAGGGGTTTTTTTGGATATTCTAGATCCAATGGTGACCTCGAATTTCTGATTTGAGCACATCTAAGGAGTATTTTTGCAGGTTGAAGACCAAGGGTGTATGGATCAATCAGGTTTTTGAAGCAATTCTGGAAGGTGTTTGAGCATTGAGAAGGCCTTGTAGGGGTTTTATCACCTTCAGAAGTCTACTACAATAGTCGTTACTTGTAGGGTTCATCTCAGTTTTACTTTTCTCATTATTTCATGTTGAGGGAAGTTTTGTTTATGCTCTTCAATGTGGAATTGAAGTACTCACATGCTCATTTTAGCTCATTTCAATTGGAGTATAGGATCTTTGTAGGAGATGTCTTGTATTGCTATTTCATGTCAGAGTGTAAGATAACATTACCTTGTAGGGGTAATAACCACATGTTTTCATCAACAAAATTTTATGTACTCCCTTTTATAATAAATATATGGAGCGGTCTAGCTATGTTGGTAGGCCCAATGATGTAGCATAAGATGGGTGAATTTCACCAACAAATATTTTGTTGTTTTCTTCATTATGCCTGATGAGTTATTTGTTATTATATTTATTATGATAAGTTTACATGCAAATACTAACTCATGACTTGAAGAGACATTGAAAAAACATGTTTTGTGACAACACCCATTTTACCTTGAGAAGCATCAGAATGGTCCTTCCTTATTTATTTGTTTGTTTAATTTTGGAGAAGAGCAAAAAGACACCACCTCCATTTTCAGATCAGATTAGTACCAGAGCTTCATCTAACCAAGTTGAAAGAATGGACAACAAAAAGAGTCTCCAAGAGCTAGAGGAGTAGAAATTGGCTCTTCATATGGAGAACATTGAGTTGAGAAGCATGCTAGACATAGCTAAAGAGGAGAAGAGGCATATGCGGCTACAGTTGTTGCATGTGCTTGAATAAAAGGTTACTGAAAGTTGTACTCTTGTGCCAACTAGAGAAACCTCCAGAATAAAACCAATATGTGGTCATGGTTCAAATAGTGGTTATGGACCATATGAGGAAGATGATGCATGTGCATTTTGCAAGCATCTTCAAGATTCTCACCATATTCCAATTGATAAGTGTGGGTGGCTAGAGTCATATGCAATATCATTATCGTCATCATCAGAAGCTAAAAAGATGAATGGAAAGTTTAATGAGGTAATTAGCATTTCAAGTATAATTCCTTCTGTTTATGTGCATAACACCTCTTTTGTAGCGTTTGAACAACATACCAAAGGTATTGGTATGGATATGCTTTCCGAGATGGGTTATGAAGGATGAGGCCTCGATATAAATGGCCAAGGTATCACTAATCTAATCATGGTTGAGGAGAGACAAAAGTATCAGGGATTGGGATATGGTCAAAGGAAGTTTGGAGAATGCTCTAAATGGTTTGAGGTACATCAACCATTTGAGGATGAGATGTCCCCACCACCTTGTGACAATGTTCATTTGTCTCCCAAGCAAGATAAATGCTTGAAGGGACCATGTATATCATCATCCACGCCACTCCATCAAAGTTGCATCCCTAGAGATAGGTATAATCCTCATGGGTGTTTTCCAATGCATGGTAATTTTGACTATTTGTGGAATAAGTACCCTTGTACTTTTTGTGATGAAATTGACCATTGTGTGGTTGTCTTTGAGCAAAGCATGATAACGGTTATAAGAATGGATCAGATTCTGCGCATCAAGCTGCTAATAATTCTCCTTCGCATGACAAGACTTATTTTTTGGCAAGCAAGAGGAAGTCATTTTATACCCATTGCAAGATGCATGGGCATGGCAGTGAACGATGTTGGAAATTACATCCAGAGCTTCATTCTAAGAAAGGAAAGGAGACTGTGCAACATAATGCAAGGGAATAAAGAGGTGGCAAAGAGGACTCACAACAATCCTAAGCAACCTTCAAGGAAAAGATGATGCAAAAAGAGAACCCATAAGCCCAGGAGAGGCAAAGTTTGGGTGGAATTCTTTGTAAAATTGCTTTGTAAATTTGTAATTCCTTATTGTTGTTTACCCTATTAGGTAATTTTGTAAAGTGAACAATCATTGTCACTATGTTCAACAAGTATGTGTTTTTCATTGATGTATGTATTGGCTAGTTTATAAATCCACATGTTCAAGGAATTTTGTGAATGTACAAGATTGTCGTTCAAAGTTTGTTTACAAGTTTGTCATGTACTCACAGATGTAAGCATTCGAGATGAAACTTGTGTGAATAGATCTTTGTTTTAAGATTATACAAGATGACTATGTTTTGTATGAAAGGCCAATTGTATCATTGAAAAGTTACAACAATGTACATTTTATGTACAAGCTCAGTTTGAGGACGATAAAGCAAGTTTATGTTGCTTCTGATTTCCAAGATGGAGTCAAGTTTGTCTTCAATAGTTTAACTTCAAGATGAAGTTGTTTTTGAGCTGTGAAAAAATGAGATTAAAGAAAATGTTGAGATTCCGCTCATCAGTATTTTGTTCCTACATCAACGAGAAGAATGTTGGCTCAATTCTTAACATCACAGTAGGTCTTCATGAAGAAGATAGGTGAAGTGCCTTGATTGGGGCTTGAAGGGAACCAATTGAAAAGTAAGCATTTTGGATTGAGTTTTTGGGTGTTTTTGAGTTTCAACCTCATTATATTGACTAGGGAAGTAAACTTTTGGAGTCCAAAAGTTCCTAGTGAGTAGGTGTGTTCATGTGGTCAAATTTTAGCTCAAAAATGAAAGTGCCTAGAAAGTATTAAAAATGGTGTCAAGTCAAAGTGCTCGTCATTCTAACTCCAACAATGTTCATTTCACCTTAATATGATACTGTATGCTCAAGTTATCGTGTGCTGACCGTCTAGCCCAACAACGAAAATTTTA
The DNA here is from genome assembly GCA_000404065.3 of Pinus taeda. Classification (NCBI taxonomy): domain Eukaryota; kingdom Viridiplantae; phylum Streptophyta; class Pinopsida; order Pinales; family Pinaceae; genus Pinus; species Pinus taeda. The sequence continues at coordinate 297,873 of APFE031666410.1, forward strand.
GCAGGTTTGTTGACTGAGCAACTGACTGGGTGACTATGTAGGCACAAACCAACTGGGTGTTGACACTTGGCATCCTTTGGTTCATTGGTAGCTGGTCGAAATTTGATTGCTTGTGGTATATTTTATGTGGACCTATGAAAGGGTGTCATGTGGTCCAATCACAGGCTGACACGTAGCACCCCGGGATTGGCTAAAATTTTGTTAAGGGCCAAACTAGCCTCCACAGAGTTTGAACATGAGACCTCTTTTCAATCAACGCAGTGCATTACCAACACACTATCAATGGGACTTAACCACTATAGTCCTTAATTTTTATTTGAAGTTTCAGCGTTGATCCATTAGAGAATGGGGATGGGGCTAAGCCCCTGGCCCCAGGTCACCTCACACCCACAGAACCACAGGAAAAGGAGCCAAGGGCTTAGGGCTTAGCCCCAACCCAAGGTCATAACAACGGGCACATAACCACGATGGAGGCGGAGATTAATGCTCACGGTAAGGGGCTTGGGGTAAGGCCTTAAGATGAGGTCCCATGGTATACCACATGACCACCACCATCAAAATGAAATTGGATGGAGAGGGGGACAAAGGGTTAGCCCTATCCAAGGTCTTATGGGTAGCGTCAAAATCGTGGGCGATGCTAAACCGTCGGGTGCGGGATTCGGGTGCCAACCCTAGGTCCTTTGGACCCCAATGTGATCATAACACATAGATTTAAAGGGCCCGACGGGCAGTTAGCCCAACCCTTGATCTTGTGGTACCCTACATGACCACACGCCTGTTGTCTAAGGGCTAGGTCGATGGGGATGGGCGTTAATGCCCAACCCATGGCCTTATGTGGCCTATATGACCGCATTTTTCACTTTACAGGGTCATTGGCGAATTTAAGTTTCCTACAAAATGCACTAGCAGAGGGCGAAAATGTCACTCCGTTAGTGGAAAATAGGGAGGATTTGTAGGACAGTTAGATTGTTGGTCCGATTTGTAGGACAATTAATAGTAAAATTGATGGGAGAGCTTGGGGAGCAATATCTTTTTAAGTTTTTGACAAAATTGAACTCAAGAAGAGTCTACCTAGGGGTTTTTGGATATTCTAGATCTAATGGTGACCTATAATTTCTGATTTTAGTACATCTAATGAGTCTTTTTGCAGGCTGAAGACTAAGGGTGTATGGATCAATCAGGTTTTTGAAGCAATTATGGAAGGTGTTTTTGCATGGAGAAGGTCTTGTAGGGGTTTTCTCACCTTTAGAAGTCTATTACAACAATTGTTAATTGCAGGGTTCATCTTAGGTTTACTTTTCTCATTATGCCATGTTTGGGGAAGTTTTGTTTATGCTCTTCTATGTGGAATTGAAGTGCTCACTTGCCCATTTTAGCTCATTTAAGTTGGAGTATATGTTCTTTGCAGGAGATGCCTTCTATTCCTGCTTTATGTGAGAGTTCTTTGCAGGAGAACATTACCTTGTAGGGGTAATAGCCACAGATTTTCATCAACAAACTTTTATATATTCCCTTTTATACTGAATATATGGAGCGGTCTAGCTATGTTGGCAAGCCCGAAGATGTAGCCCATGAGGGGTGAACTCTGTCAACAAATATTTGTTATGCTCTTCATTATGCATGTATGAGTTATGTGCTATTATGTTTTTTTATGATAAGTTTACATGTGAATACTAACACGTGGCATGAAGAGACATTGGAGAACCCTGTTTTGTGACAAGACCAATTTTACCTTGCAAAGCGTCAGAACAATCCTTGTTTATTTGTTTGTTTGGTTTTGGAGAAGAGAAAAAAGGCACCACCTGCATTTCAGATCACCGATGTACATACTCTTGCTCCAGATTGGACCATAAGACCTGTGAGGACCAAACCTTTCCACCTAACCATTGGACCACATCCTCTAGACTACATAAAATTCTATGTTATAACTGCAACGATATAATTATAACAATACAATGGGGAACCATACTTCCCAACCAGGAAGACCATATTCCCCTCCTCTTTGTCATGATATCCAATATCTTTACATCCAACCTCTTCACTCTATTTTTGCAATGAGACTCTATCCACTCTTACACTGACCAACAGACATAACCCTTTTTGTGTGGGTTTAACTCCATGGAAATAACGAAATATGTGTAAAGTAAATTTAACTAATTATATGTGATTTTGGTTACACTTATCTTTTCATTACATACTTTTTTTTAATCTTATATTATTACACCCCTTATGTAGGATAAGGGCCAAAGGAGATGTGCAAAGAGATAATGGATAGAATTTAAAAAAATATTAACAAAAATTATATTCCATATAAACTATAATTTAAAATATTTCAATATAATTTTATATCAAGTATTTATACAACTTTAAAATTAGAAAATAAAAAATAAAAATATTTTTATTTCATTTATAATTTCTATTTTTTCATATAATTATTTCTTAAATAATTTCACTATATATATAATTCTTTCCTACCCATTTCAAAAAATATTTTCTTTTACCCACTTAACAAAACCTAACCAAAAAAACATCACAACCTGTCTATACAACCAGCAGAACAAACCTAACAAAAAAGCATCACATCCCCTCTACATAACCAACGGAATCTATCTATCTATCTATCTATCTATCTATCTATCTATCTATCTATCTATCTATCTATCTATCTATCTATCTATCTATCTATCTATCTATCTATCTATCTATCTATCTATCTATCTATCTATCTATAAACCACACAATCGTATATAAAATTAGATGGCATATATTTTCAAAGCAATGGGCACTATAACTTTCTATTTTCTTAACCGAAACATTAACGTTATTATTATTTAATTTGATCACGAATTAGTTATTTACTATGAAGTCATTGTCATCAACATCCACATGGCCTATTTGTTACCACATTTGAGTTATATGTTGTACATTAACAACTCCGAAACACTAAAACACTGATCGAGAACCATAACAAAGCTAATGCGTGTCAATATGAGCAGAGCATATATTTTTTTGTATTCCACAAGTCACCAAGATCGTTTGGAAAATTATATTTTTGTCGAATGAGTGGTTCGTTTTTTCTATTTTAAACAATGGATTAATGTTAAAAGCATAAATATTTGTCCTAGAGCTTTTCGGATAATCTCTCATGGTTTCGGATAATCTCTCACGGTAAAAGGTTGAAAAATGCAAAAATTCAATTCATATGATTAAAATAATGCAATAAAAATTTAATTTTCTTTTTTATGGGATTTAAGTCTTTGTCTTTCCTATGTCGTTGTTAAATCCAACTTAGATCCATTTTAACACTAGATTTATCAAGCACTGAGAGGGATCAAATCTTTTGATGTGCAAACTTAATTTTTGAGTGCAAAACTTGAGGAAAGGTTTGCACCTCGAGAAATTTGATCCGTCTCTGCGCTTGATAGATCTGGTATTAAGATGGATCTAGGCTGGTTTCAAGTGTGTGCGATCATAAAAAATTTGTTGAACATCTAATTATTTTGATCATTTTAAATATGCTAAATATGTCTAAGATTAATTTGGTCAATTTAATTTAAAATTTGCTTAGTTACCTCACTTTATTGAGATGAGAAAGACTGTTAGTAACTTGAATGATGAAAAATGATGAAATACAAATTTTGAGTGCAAATTGTCAATATAACAATTTTGATAGATAGAAAATGTGAATACTAGGAATATAGTCAATTACAAACAATCTTCATTGCAATCAACCTGAAACTATTTTCTTCTACTGTTACTATTGTCACACCTATTAGTTTTTCCATTTTCTCATATCGATCATATGAAAAGAGTAGCTGGAATCATAGACCATTCAAATATTTAACTCGAGCTACTGTAGGAAAGAGCATACATTGTCTCTATTGCTCTCCAATATTAATAACAATTTTCTCAAAATTCAATCATTGTGACTTATGGAGTGTTAAACCCCAAATAATTTTCAATGGTAGTTATTTTCTATTAATGCGTTTGAATGCAAAGTAATTAACAATGTTGAATGATGGAAAATGGGAATAATAAGAATGTACCCAATTATAAATAGTTTATAGTTTCAAGAAGCAAACATTTGGGGTAAGCAAACATTTTATTTAGGATGAAAATTCAAGTATTGTATTTATGGTTGAATAATTTTTATGTTCTTACACTAAGAGAGTGTGTATGTTTTGGGGGTGAGAAGGAGAGACAAGGGGAGATAGAGATATAGATGGGTGGGGGAGGGGGAAGAGGGGAGAAGCGAAGATAGGGAGGGAGGAAGAGATATAGATATGGAGCGAGAAATGTTAGAGAGAGAGAGAGAAGGGGAAGAGAGAGAGCGGGAGGGGAAAGGGAGGAAGGGATGGGAAAGGGAGGAAGGAAGATATGGTGAGAGAGTGTGTATGTTTAGTGGTTAAGATAGAGAGATAAAGAAGGAGAGACAATGAGAGATAGAGATATAGATGGAGGAGGTAGAGATGTGCTTACACTGAAATCAATGCACACTATTAATCTAATTACTTTGAAATTAATGTACATCATACATCTTGTTGCATCAAATAAAAAATCAACATCTACACTAAAATCAATGCATCTAGTGCAAACAATCAAATAGGATTAGATATCAACATCTATACTGAAATCAACGCATCTAATGCAAGCAATCAAATAGGATTAGAAATCAATAACTACATTGAAACCACTGCATCTAATGCAAGCAATCAAATATGAGTAGAAATCAACATCTACGTTGAAATCAATGCATCTAGTGCAAGGTATTAAATATGATTAGAAATCAACATCTAAACTGAAATCAATGTATGTAGTCCAAGCGTTCAAATAGAATTAGAAATCAATGTCTACACTAAAACCAATGCATCCTCTGCAAGCAATCAAATAGGAGTAGAAATCAACATCGACACTAAAATCAATGCATCTAGTGTAAGGTATTAAATAGAATTATAAATTGACATCTACACTGAAATCAATGCATATAGTGCATGTGATCAAATAGGATTAAAAATCAACAACCATATTGAAAATCTAAAATATTCATGACTTTGCTCTCTCCCTAACTTTCTCTTCTTCCCTCTCTCCCCCTGCTATCTATATTTATACCTCCCTCCATCTCTCCTTATTTGTCTCTTTATCTCAATCCCCTAAACATATGTCACACACACTCTCTCTCCCCATATCTATATATCTATCTGCCTCTCCCTAACTTTCTCTGTCTTTCTCTTCTTTCCTCTCTCCCGCTGCTATCTATATTTATACCTCCCTCCATCTCTCTTTATTTATCTCTTTATCTAAACCCCCTAAACATATGTCACACACTCTCTCTCTCCCCATATCTATCTATCTATATATCTATCTCTCCCTCTTCCTTTCCCTCTCTATCTCTTCCCCTTATTTCTCTCTCTGTCTCTCTCTCTGTCTATCTCTATACCCCTTCCATCTATATCTATATCTCCCATCTATCCCTCCATCTCTTTGCCTCTCTCCTCTACTTCCTCCCTCGCCCCATCCATATCTCTATCTCCCCTTGTCTCTCCTTCTCACCCCCAAAACATACACTCTCTCTCTCCATATCTATCTACCTCTCTCTCCCTCCCTCTTCCTCTCCCTCTCTCTCTCCACCTTCTCTCTCTCTCTCTCTCTCTCTCTCTCTCTCTCTTCCCCTCTCCCTCACCGACTCTCTATCTCTCCCTTATCACTCCCTCTCCACCATTCTCTCTCTATGTCTTTCTTCCCCTTCCAACTCCATCTCTCTCTCTCCCCTCTCTCTCCTTTCTCTCAAGTCCTCTCTCTCTTTCCTTATCTATCCCTTTCTCTCCCACCTCCCTTTGGCATGTTTAAGAGTTGGATATGTATTTGTTTATTTTATAGAGGTATATTTATGTAATATTCTTTTTTATTCTTTTCTATTTCTCTAAGTCTAGTGGGAGGTGTTACTTAATCTAACCCAAGTTTTATACTTTTCTGATGGAAATTGGGTTACAAATTTTTTTTCTTCCTAAAGTTAGCATAATTAATTTTGGACAACATCATTGCATCGAACTCGTTAAGAGCTTTCATGTGATATAAATTTGATCCTTATTAGAAATCTCAGATCAAACGGATATTCCCTTTTAAAGTTTCATCTTTTAAGTCTTGCCACATAGGCAAGGGACCTACCATGTGGCACCCATGTGGTGCCCACGTGGCAAGCCCACCTTACCCAAGTGGTCCCATGTCACTTCGGACTCTGAGTATGGCCATGGCATAAACCATGTGGCACATCCCACATGGAAACCCCACCTTACCTCTGAGTGTGGCCATGGAAAAAACCACATGGCTCGTGCCTTGTGGACCATGGACCCTAAAGTTTGATGCATGACTTGTTATTCTCTTGTTTTACATTATAAAAATTTATTCAAAAAAAGTTACAATTAAGTGACTTCTCGTCATATTCCACCTCCATCTCTCTCTTTTGGGATGGAAACCTTTTCATCCTATCACTATGTCACATTAACTCCACGCCCAACTTCAAAGTAGGTCAGGTGCAACATGCTATGAAATAAGACATCAATTAACAAGCTAGTCCTCATTTCGTGCTTGTGTCGACCACGACTCCACACCTCCATTACTCATGAGACACTACGAAACAACTCTAGGGAGCAATGTTCCATGATGATGTGACCTTCAATCCCATGGGCCCCACGCTAAATACACCTTATTTGGTCTATCAACACCCCCTTCATACTATATCCATCCCATGAAGAATTAACACTTGTCATTCTCTCCTGAATGCCCAGACTCTTATACCTGCCAGGACTAACCTAAGTCCAAGATCCATTTACATGTTTTCTCTGCCTTAATAGCCCAAAGAAACCATTTGGGTTTCTTTGACTATTTTTCCCTTAAGTAAGTGTTGATCGAAGCATTGTCTTCTACAAGAAAGAATAGCTTCCATCATATGTTAATTTATATAGGAATAGAAACCCCATTGCACACTAGCTTTACAGGAATTAACATAGCCATAATGCAAGTAATATAATTGTCAATCATGCCTACCACTAGGCACAAGACTCAACTAAAACACCATTGAGGCTTAATTGTAAGCTTATATGCAACTGCACCCCATTAATCACGTAATGGATTTAAACAAGCACCATCAACACCAGCAATGTTACATGCCATGCAAGCATTGCTTATAGAGTTACACCAATATATAATAACAAATAACCATGGGAAGCATAGCATACCAACAATGAAGACCACACATTTCCCTACCTCCACCCAATTAGTTTAGGATTATATCCTCTAGTGCCTCCACCTGTTCACCTAGGAATCTAGAGCACACCGATGTTCATCTGCTAATCTCATAGATACAAAAACTACACAGATCTTTCCTTTTGCAAATCACGGATTAAAAGTACATTGTGTTCCACCTGCTCCACTTCAGAGGATTCTAAAAGGAACAATGTCTCCACCTATTATTCCTCTCCAATCAAGCTTCCTAGGTCACTCCTACTCCAATTCCAAAACTTGTCCCAACATTATCCTTTCGTCCCATGATTTGATCCGGATTTAAACAGGAACGCAATAGATTACAGAGATAACCAGAAATACAGAGATGCGATAACCATGAATACAGAGATGCAGCGGAAATAACACTTCATTTCATTAATGGAAAATACCGAAATATGTTTACAACCAGAATTGGGAATAAATCAGCTAGGACGATGGTAGATTATCTCTGAGAAGAGATGTGTGACTACATGTCTCTGAACTGTTCCGAAATTGTGTTACAATGAGGCTCGAAGGCCTATTTATTATTGGGAAACAATGGAAAACCCTTCACATTCCACAGCCGACCCTTAGAAGATGAAACGCCAAATTGTGGCCCCGTTTTGGGTAAATTGGTAAATCAATCTCCTGGGGTCGTAACTTTGGCATACGATCTCCATTTGACGCGTATGATAGCTCGTTAGAAAGATCTATCCGAGAACTA